>VWZU01011786.1:347698-363600 GCA_013397095.1 Sterrhoptilus dennistouni | reverse complement strand
CGCCACCGCCCCGCCCGCCTCAGGAGCCGCCGCGGAAAAGCGGCGGAAAAAACCGACTAAAAATCGAAGTATAAAAGTAAACTGATGGTCGGTACCTCACGGGAAATGCCTTCCCGATATCCTTCTCCGGAGGAATTTTTATTTATTTATTTTTTAAACAGGCTCTTAAAAAGGTTTGGGGGGGGGGAAATATCTTACANTAATGATGAGTAGCTGTTTCCGAGTTCTGATTGAAACAGCTTCTTGTGTATGTTTTAATTTAAAAAAAAAATATATATATATAGTCACTTCGGTCTAAAAAAATAAAGGATATCTGTGAGTATTAATGGCTTGTTTTGAAATAATAGAGTAATAGACAGAGAAATAGAACAGGTGAAAAGTTAAGCCCGGGAAGCNAAATGTCTTAAATAACTCGGTTTTAACGTATTATTCTTGTTTTTGAACTTGATTCCAGGTGGGAATGTGAGCACTCCCTGAGTCGTTGCTGCAGTGCAGGAGAACTTAATCTTTTACTTAAAAAATAATGATGAGTAGCTGTTTCCGAGTTCTGATTGAAACAGCTTCTTGTGTATGTTTTAATTTAAAAAAAAAATATATATATATAGTCACTTCGGTCTAAAAAAATAAAGGATATCTGTGAGTATTAATGGCTTGTTTTGAAATAATAGAGTAATAGACAGAGAAATAGAACAGGTGAAAAGTTAAGCCCGGGAAGCAGATCCTTGCCTTTTTTTTTTTTAATCCCAGAGTGAAAAAGATGATTTCACTCATTAAAGAATTGATTTAAATGATATAGATTTGAGTTTATTGAACAAAATTAGATTTTTTTTTAAAAAAGTAGTTATTAAACAAAAAATTTCTGGCCAGAGTGAGTTCCACTGTATCAGCAATAGACTAGAAATTTCTCCATTTCAGGGACTATTTCTGTATTTCTTAACACTTTTGAGAGTCTATTTCTCTCTGTGTAGATAAGAATGCCTTAATTATGGTTATTCTTTAGAGAGTGGTGGAATACAGGTTTCTGTGCCCATACTTGCTCATAGCAATGCTGCTTTTAATAATCTTTAGTGAATAACCACTAAATTCTAGCTAAAATTGTTCAGATTTTTTGTTGTTGTTCCTTTTCTGAAATAAAAAAATTGTATTTCAGAGAGGGAAAAAAATGTCGCCAGAGGGTGGGAAAAGAAAAATCATTCAATGCACAGATTTTTCAGCACAGTCCTAAAAAATCCTCTAAGAGAACTAGAACTGAGTTGAATGAGTTTCTTATCTTCTCCTATTCCTTTCACATAAACACGTACCTGAAACAAAAGAGTATCTGCCTAAAGGAAACACTAAAGAGAAATCGCCTGGGTTTTTTTAACATCTCTTTGATTTTCAAACCTTCAGAATTTCTGTATTCAAACAGTTCCCTGCTCTCACAAAAGCTGAAACCCAGCCATTTTTGAGGGGGAGGTATAATCCTGATTCCAGCAAGTGAGGGCAAGGAAGATGCTGCACCTTGTGATGGATGGCAAGGGGGAAATCTGGGGCTCACACTCAGGGAATTGGGCCAATAAAATCCTCCAGTGTCGAGGGGGAAGAGAAAAAACCAAGGAAGAGACAAAGGACACAGCTCAGTGTCCCCAGAGTCCCCCACAAGGAGCTCTGGGCAAAGCCCACCCAACTTCCATCTGAAGGAGATGGCCCTCATCTACCTTTTGTTGCTTAGCTACTGATTGCTAAACCACCCTCCAACTCTGCAGGTATTTACACAAGACCCGCTGTTTTCAAGGGGGCTGGGGACCACTGTTCAGCAGAAATTAATACATTATTTAATTTGGAAAGCATATTAAATTCCTTTTTTAGTTCATTACACTTCACTCCCCAGTGAAAGCGGCTCTGTCATTTAAAGTAAGATTGCTTTGATATTTACCTGAGCTCAAAAAAATGCCATTTCTCAATCTTACTGAAGACGACAAGTAATAATTAAGAGGGGGAACACTGTCTGAGGAATAAGAGATAATAACAAAGGCAGCATTGCATCTGTTGTTAAAATACTGCAATAAAATAAGGCTAGGCATGTACCATCCCATTTTCTTTTACAAAGGGTATGGATTGAAGGCTGATTAATAGTCTTGTATGGCATTACCCCCAGCTTTTAAAAATGAATGTTCTTGCCAGGTCAGATTTGGGAGGTGAAAGGAATGTATTTGTTTTTAAATTTCTGTCACAACAAAGTTAAAATAGCACAGGTATGTATGTGTGCACTCTGTAATGCCTCATGTATCATACTCTTCCAGTAAAGATGCACATGAGGGGATCAGGGGAGGCAGCAGGGCAGAAACTAAGCACTGGAATGATGTTCCAGGTATGAAGTGAACACATTTGTGTTCAAGGGTCTCCCTCCATGGCTCTGTTCACCCCTCATCGTTTGCCACAACTGTTTTATCATAAATGATGATAAAACATCAGATCTTCAACATAAAACACCTGATCTTCAGATGCAAAGCCCCTTCCTCCCTATGAGCACATGAGTGCCTAGAGATGGAGTTTTGATATCAGCCCAGGCTTCCATGCCCTACTCTAATGCAAATAATAAATGAAAAGCTTATTGTGCCTTCATGCTGAAGGCAGCACCTCAAATGCAATTGTGATAAATGAAAAACAATCTCCCTCATTTTATCCAGGTCTTTTTTTTTTCGTTCTGCCAAAGCCACAAACAAAGCAGGAAAGAAAAGGAAGGTAAAAATAGCACATTTAGTCTTGCATTTCTAGTAGGGTTTTGATGACAACCACACACAGTGGGTTACATATACTTCATTTTCCAGCTAATAACATGAACTATTCATTCCTTTCCAGCAGACTACACATTCCAAAAATATTTCATGTATGTTTAATATACTGATTATTTCCTCCATCATGTTACTAAAGGCAAATTAAATAAACCTAATGATCCCTTCCAGTTCTATAATCCCTTTCATCCAAAGGTCCTAAGGCACACTACAGTTGTTAATTTGCCATGAAAAACACCCTGCCACAGAGCTGTGCTAATAAACGATTTTGGTAGCTGAATCTAATATACATTTGGCTTCAGTATGACCCACAGTTACACTTTTAGCTTTAAGGAAAGCAAAAACATTCCTTTTCAAGTGAAAGGAAACATTTTCTTTGACCTGAAGTCTTTTATTTCTGAAGAATGAAGACTTGGAAAGAAGTGGCCAGATTCATGAGGAAAGTTGTTCAAATGAAGTTGAGGTAATTATTTGGCCTTGTGGAGTTCAATGATTAGGCCAGTTTTGGAGAAAAAGAAAAAATATGAAGAGGATTTGAAGATAGGTCTACTACAAAAAAAAAAAAAGTCATCTTCTCTCTAATTAGGGCTTTTCCTGGAAAGCAGAGAATCCATGAACCTCCCCAGGACCAAGCATCAAAGGTATAAACTCAGGTTTACCTCACAGGGACTTTAGGTACATGACTAAGTTTAGGGGCACATCTGAGCATTGCTTAGAAATCCTTTGTGCAGCAACTTAAATCTCTCAATTTCTCTTCTGTTTAGATACATTTCCCCCTCTCCCAGTAGTTTATTCCCCTTTCTCATCCTCCCCCTAAAATTATTTTTTCAGGGGAAAAAAAGCCAGTCTAGTCTAGTCTTCATTCAGTTCCTTTTTTGTCCAAGTAAATCAAGGCATAAGACTCAAAACAAGTCACTAAACTCTGAGTTTTAATGTCAACATCAGTGAAAGTTGCATGGCATCCAGAATCACTTATTGGTGGAACTGAGTCTCTACAGCACAGACACCTCAGCAGCTGCAGAATTAACAGGTCTAGATTTTTTATACTTTCATTTTGGATAGTGATAAGCTATAAGTGTAGACGTTCTTTTATGTGGTTTAACATTGTGGGAAGTAACGAAACAAAATTAGGGAGAGTGATTGGGAAAAAAAATTAAACAATTAACAAATTTAGGAAGCTGGAAATCATTGCATAATATACATGGAGAATGTAATAGGATTTTTTTAGACAAAGTACCCAACTTTGTAAAATCTTCCGACTAAGCATCCCCTTAGTAGATTCAATTTCAGCATGTTTGCAGCATGTTTAATGACATTTTCCTCTCAGATGCTATTGCTCTGTGATTTGGGTCTCTCAAAGATTAATTTATCTTCTATTCTCTTGCTCCAGATCCATAATTAGGGTCCTTCAATTAATCTGGGCATGGTGCAAGTGCTGAGAAAGAATCAAAGCCTTCTCCATGGAGCTTACAAGGACACCACAACTCCACCTTGTTTCTTTCTTTTACTCTGGATTTTTAAGTACCTCACTTGTTATTGCTTATATTTAGACAAGCCCAGATCTACTTCGTTACATTCACAGTAAAATCCAAAAACATGAAGGTTACATTGTGGGCGCAGACCTCATTTTGCAGTGTCCCATCATAAATCACGCTTACTCAGTGCAAGTACACTTCAGCTAATACCCTAACACCATCAGATATCGAAATAATATTTTTATGTCACTGTCATTTTGTCCACTTTAGAGAAATAACTCTAATCTTTCCTGCTCCAGCACACTGAGCTCTTGCCTTTTAAAGGATTTACAACACTGAAACTAATTGGACATTCTTCCAACTTCCTATTTCAACAGCTAAAGTTCTGCCTCTCACTATTTTGCTTTGTGGTTTGAATAATATCCAAATTTTAGGTCTCAAGTGAGAGTTTTGGTGGTTCTTTGGCATTTTATTTATTTATTTTTGTTTAGTCTTGCCTCTATAAAATTCCCAGCACCATTACCAAGTGGATCCATACTGTGAGCCTTGAAGGACCTTAACAGAGTGCCCAAATTCTAAAATTAGAAATGTTACTAAAGCACCCCCCTTTGTGAATTGGCCTGCCCACACACCAATGACTGTGTTGAGTGTCCAAAACACAGATACAGATGTGACCTCTGCCACCAGAGCTCTTTGCTCTTTCAAGAAAAGCAACAAAACTGAGAGAAGTATCCAACTTCTCCATCTATACTCATTGGTATGGAACTATTTTTTTTTCAACTGCCTTGAGCTAAGCTAAAATATTCTCAAACCCACAAACTTGTAGAGCTCCTTGAAAGCAGTTTGCATACATTATTTTGTGTGTTCACAGGACACATACACTTGGTATTTTTGCAGGCCTGTTTTGGCAGGTGATGATCTGAACTACAAAAGACAGGAGAAGGAAATTTCATTCCACCTGTAACCTTAAACCCATGGAAACTTAAGGGAGTGCTTGTATAAGAATGCATTATACCAAATAAAAGTAGTAGAAAGTGAAGCAACATTATCAAGTATGTCAGTGAGGGGAGATAAACACAGTGTGTAACAATAAAACAGATAAATACAGCATCCACAAACATTAAAAGCTTCTTTCTATGGTTTTCACTCATGCAATCATGTTCTCAGTGTGCACATGCACATCTGTCTCTCCCAGAGTACCTCCACAAGTCATTGACAGTTTTTAACAAATTTGCCAGACAACAAGGGTTCCAGACTAGCCAAATTTTTCAAGCATTAGTGAATTAAGTGACCAGAAACATTACAATTATCTCTGCTGAGGAAAAGAGGGTTGTTTAGATTAGGATATTTTTAGATGTCAAGGACCCATGTGCACAAGAGCGACCATGCAAATCTCAACCATGACAAAATTTTCAGTCAGAGATTGTTCTTCCTTGAGACACCACAGGGAACAATGAGATGCACATCTCCATAAAGTACCCACCTAGTTTTAATATTTAATAGTTAAGGGCTGGTCTGTTTATTTTGGACATTTAATGGCAAGATTTAGAAGAATGAGAAGATTACTGCAGTGCAGCTGATGAGTGAGGCTGCAAGGCACAACATCAAGCACAATGTTCCAGGCACATGGGTTTGACTCAAGAGAGCAGGGAAGGAGGATGGTCCATACCAGTCTGCAGAAAACAGGGTGTTTCCTGGGTTCAAGCTAACAGAAATGTCACCAGACAGGCACTGAGTGCTGACAGGCAACTGATGATGCTCTGCTCAGTGTGAAAAGCCAATACAACTATTTAAAGTGGAGAGGAAAGGAAAGACTGAGCTTTGAGACTGACATCCAAGGACTGTGGCTTCTAGTGGCTTAGCTTGAATCAGTAAGGTTGCTGTTATAAAGCCAAAGGAGAACAGATTGTAGTATCTATGACACAAGACACAGTATGGCAAGGACCCCTATTTTAGCAAGAGAAGAAGCCAGTCATGTTTTGAAGAAATATTTGGCAGAGTGGGGAAGGAAAAGAAAAGAGGTGTCAGACCATGCCTCTCAAGTTGTGAACCCCTTAGACTTGTTTGGCTTCAGCCTGCTTGTTATCCTCTCCCTGCGTATGATACCACCTTTCACACGATTAGCAAAAGCTACGTCACCTCTGCTTGAAGGGGGGAAGTCAAACATATGGCATCCCTCTCAGAAACAGGAAGGCATTTAAGGATTAATTAATCATCTAGAAATATTACCAAACCTACCTTTGCTAGGGGGTAAAGGGGCTGTTAGATATTTTAACTATATGGGAAGACTGCCCTGCAGAAATGTACACTTTAAGGCTTGACCAACAGCCATTGAAACTGGAGGAAATACAAAGCTGCTTAGAAAACCTAAAGTAAGGGTTGAAAAAGATGAGGCAGGAGGAATGATCTGCTTTGAGAAGGGAAATGTGTGCCGGGAAAAATGAAAAGGGCAAAAGTTAAAAATGTAAAGAGCATATATTTAAATTAGATTTTCAGGGTGAAGTTTCAAATAAACAACCACTGATCTCAAACAGATTGCAGGAAAATATCAGGGAACATAGGTACAGGAATACACACAGTCAATCTCAGCTGTGTGTGTGTACAGGAAATGGGTGTATAGGAAAAGTAACAGGAAAATGCCAAAGGTGTTTGGCAGCTACCAAGTGGGGAAGGGGATGTGAAAAGAACAGCCACAGCAGTTTAGTTCCATGAAGATCACTTCCAGGAAGAGCACCTCAGTCAGAAGCAACTCTTAGAGAGGTGGAGTCTCTTGAATATTGCTGTAGAATGTGGGATTAGCACAAAGCAGCCCAATTTCCAGCTGGATTTGAGTATGCGCAGCAGTGGACAGGGATGTTGTACCAGACAGTGAGAAAAAAAACCCAACTCAGCCAGAAGGAGCAGACTGGAGAACTGAGACCCTTGGGATCACACAGCAGATATAAAGTGGCCAGCGTTAAAGATAAGAAAAATGCAAAGGGTTGAGTTTCATTTGCTCTACCAAAACCTGTGGGAAAGGGGTAACAAAATTAACATCAAGGCAGAAAAAAGAGAAAATCTTCCTGAAAATCACAAAGAGCAACACAAAATTACATAAAAAGGTGGAGCTGAGAAGATTAAAGCAATGCATGAAGCAGAAAGGGGACCAATATTTCAAGGTCAGCAAGAAAAGATATCTTAGGGTCCCATTCTGAGAGATAATTTGTGTAGGGAAGATGGATGACTACCTGGTCTGAGAGCAGTTTAAGCAAAGTAACAAGAGCCAAATAAACTCTTCTGTGTATCAGCACTACAGGTAGGGTTACCCCACAGTATATTTCTTCTTTTTTGAAGCCATACTCTTAAGAAACAGTATTCTCACACCTGCCTGAGTGTTGAATGTGTGGTATTTTCTGTCAGAAGAAATACAGTTTTCGAGAGTGCAAAAGTGAGTTAGCATTCTCCCTTGTAATACTATATAAATAAGGTTAGCTTGCCCTCCTACACATAGAACATTTAACATGTTGAAGACAAATTGACTCAATAAATTCTCCTGTCTCAGAAAATAGTGAGAACAACATGTTGATGACATTGAAACAGTAAAAGATTGTATTCTAAATGTTCCAACATCGTTGACACATTATTTCCGAGGTTCTAACATTAGTGGCATGAGATTCCTATTTTCCAGCCTTAATAGTATCATCTTTCATGCTTTTTTCCTTGGCACCACCAACAAAAAAGTTCCTACTGTGGAATTTTCCTTTGTGCATGTCCCTATTCCTTAACTTCGGTGTGAAAGGATCCACATATCCCTGTGCCAACATTTTTTTTCCCCCCCTTCCTACTCTTCATTTGCAAACAGCAAGATGACAAACTGGATCCATGCAGTATATAAGAGAAACTAGTTCTTAAACTGTCAAAACTGTTCTATCAAGTAACACATGTGTGTTATAACACTTCTTACCTGCCGACTCACAGCTTTGGCCATTGAAGGCCGCTCCAGTTGGAGGAGAAACAGGTTGGTCAGCCATTTCTCTGATGCCACCCTGTTGGCCTGAGCAGAAGACTCTTTGAAGTTTTGATTCTGGACGAATGACTTTGTTTGGATTGAAATCTCCATCCCTTCCACTGCAGTGTTTCTTGAAAAAGCTTTACAGCTTCCTATGGCTCACTAGAATTATAAGGGAGGTGCTGGGATGCAATTCAAGACAATTCACAGCCATATGTGTTCACTTGCTCATCACAGCAGCTTAGGACAGAAGGTTGACATCTATATGTCACCTTCAAAAGGGGAAAAAAAGAAGTAGAGGAGTCTTTCTAGAGGATTCAACACAAATTACATAATTTTAAGTAGCTATAGGATAGTATCCTATCTGTCAGGCCGTTTTCATGTGCTACTCCCAAATTGTAGCTCAGTGCACCTTTGGAGTTCCCCACTCACTGCCCAGGTTCCTTTCAGGCTGCTCACAGGGACACACAACTCATAAACCTGAAGAGTGTCATGTTTATGAGCAGAAATTTCTGGCTACAGCACCCTACAAAGTTTGCCCTAATGAGGGGGAGCAGCTCCTTACTGAAATGGCTTTTGCAATTTTGAGATTGACAAGTACTCTCTCAAATTTTAGTATGAGAAAGGGAGAGAACCAATCTTAACCCTGGAAATGGTCTCAGTTGGACGTGACAATTTATATCCAGGGCTGAACCCAAAATTATCTCCAGTGGCACTACTTGCATTCACATCAGATCCATGTAGGGCCCTATCCAAGGTTTAGTTGGTTTAAGTTTTCCAATCAAATTTGGCTCAAAAGCAAGATTTGTAGTTCAATGGAAATTTGAGGGGGCTTTTCAGACTTGATTCCAGTCCAAATCAAATCTAAGTGAGATATTTTCAGGAATTCTTCTGAACTGGAAGTTCCCCAAACCATTCAGCTGCTCAGTGATTATCACAGATAAAATGAGCATTGACTTCACAAAGCAGTGATAGGGACTCAAACTCCCAGTTCCAAGTAGTTCCATCTGTGTGTTCTGTGGGGAGGACATGATAATCTCCAAAGTTTGCCAGAAACTTAGGAGCTATCTTAAACCCAGTAAAATCAAATAGGGCCTAAGTGGCTTTTAACAAATCCTCTTTATCTGAGGAATGACACTGTTGCTACTGAAAAAGAGTCATCTCTGGCACACTCTGCAGTCCTGATCTCCCCAGCTGAGAAACTCCAAGCTTCCTTTGAATGAAGAGCTCATGAGCTCTGGGTCTTATCTCAGCACAGCACTCACACCCAAGAGTAGGGGAATACTTCTGGCTTACACACTCAGAACATCAGTAGTAGACAGTCCCATTTATCACAGGTTGTTTTTAAATATATCCAGCAAGCATGGGACATTTAAGTTTTTCTCCCTTTGGAATTAAGGGAGACTTAATGAATGACCTCTTCTGAATGGCCTAAATAACTGCTACTCCACAAAAACTCCAGGTAGGAGATTTCCCAAAGTCTTCAGTCCCCAACCAAGAGCGAGGAGCACTAGCCTAAACTTCTACAGCTTCAAAATCAACACAAAATGCTAATTTCTGCCTCTTGTTGATAAGAAAGTCAGCTGAACTGCCAGCATCCACTCTTATCAGAAGTTGTTGCACCAACATGGCAGGTACTTAATAGATTTCCTACAGTCTCACAACCTACACAAACACTTTCAATTCAAAACTTTTTCCCCGACCTGCATATGACCCACCCCAAAATTTCACATCTAATTAATCCTCTTTGCTACAGTCTGCTCTACTTTGTATCTGTGAGGAAGCAATCCGGGCAGAGCTATTTCCTAGAGGAAGGTGAGCCAAGAGGAATGCTGGGGCCACCAAGGCAGGGACCTCATTGGCCAAGCTCCATCCCACAGAACTTCAGGATACCTGCAGGTACAAATCCAGAGATGATGGCCAGCTCCAAAGAAGAATCCAGGTCTCAAGGCAAGGCTGTGATGTTGAGGCAGGCTCAGGTCAGGCTAGGAAATCAGAGCACAGGTTCAAATCTGGCTGCATAGCATGGCTCTCACCCATAACTTCTCCAGCAGAGCTTAAAGACAGAGCAAAGACCAAGGGCTGGGCTTAAATAGAGCTCTTGGTCTCCCAAGGAATATGGGTAGAGGGCTCAGGTGGGGCTGGTCAGGGACATTAAGACTTATTGGTGCAATCAGGGCCCTGACAATGCCTTCCCAAGTGATCTTTTTGGGAACTACTGCAAAATTCCCAAGCAAATAATAAATACTAGTCCTTATTCAAAATGTCAGAAAGATCTGCTTAGCAAAACCCTGCCCAAGAGAGGCTTTTCCGGTGTCTTAATGGTACCTAGCAACTTCTACATCCATTTGTAACCCATGCAAAGGAAATCATATCACTTTACAACACCTCAAATTGCCAGCAGTTGATAAATGATGACATTACACTACATCCTTCCTTTGTAGTAGATCTATAATAAAGCTTGTAATCTACTGCTTTCCTGTCATCTTTTATACAGAACTTGGTGGTAAACTCTGAGCTATTCCACTGTGAATGCAGTTGTCAGTCAGGTGAAAAAAACTCAGGAGTTTTCACACACACTGGGAGAGATTATATTCCAGGATGGCTGTTGCAAATGGCACAGTACTCTGGTAGCATATTCTCTCTGTGGGAATCACTCAGTTTCTTGGGAATCCCTGGAGCAAGCGTTCCACTGGATTTGCACTTCTGAAAAATACAGGAGAGGAGGAAAAAAAAATCACCTCTCCCCAGACATGCTGCTTGCTTGCTCAGGCTGGCATTTGCAATCAACCCCATAATGAAGTTATTTGGACAAGACAACAACAGCAGTCAATGTTAAACCTGGGTTGATAAAAAACCATAGCACCAGTTATTCCAGTCTGTGGTGGAAGTAATTGCCCCTGTGGTTCTGAATCTGAAGAACCACTGCTGGTCCATTCCCACCAGAACCCTCTTTCCTACAAGTAGCTGTGAACATATTCTACAGTTTTAACCACTGGCAGAACATAAGGTAATTTTTCCCGTGGGAGGTTAGCCTTTGACTCTTAATAGGCTGTCATCCTCTCAAGTAATTTTAATTCCTGTATCAATACCCAGTCCATAAACAGTAGCATCTGTGTCTAATTGAAAATGAGGTTTGCAACCCTGGTCAATTAACAGAGAAAAAGTCAAAAGAACCATTTCATCTCTGAATAATAAATCACACAATGACCATTGAAATAAAATTATTTGCCTTCCCTTTTTATGGAAATGTTAAGTAATATTGCAAAATGCAGGGAAAAAACCTTCTCTGGTAGGATTAAAGTCCCCCAAAACTGCACATCTGAAAGTCTCTGGGGAGCTCTCTGGTGTCCAAAGAGCCTAAGAGTAGAACTTCCCTCCCTACTGTTATATGAGCCAGACCTGAATTAATTCTTTTTAACACAATCCCCATTGCTTTGGGTGCAGTTTCAGTCCAGCAGCTTTGGGCTGATCTCAACCTATTTTAAAATATATCTTATTTTGTTCAAAGACACTAACATGTGCCCAGGGTGTTATTTAGGTGTAGTGAGTAAGCCAGGAGTAGTCCTGGGCCAAAGCCTCTGTTAGCAGTGCTTCAAATGTAGCTGCCCACTAGGACAATCAAAGACCACCACATTGAATGCTGAAAACTTTGCTTGCAATCAAAGCATTTTCTCTCATTTTTAGGGCCAATTTCTATTGCCAATCTTCACTTAGTATTCAGCCTGAAAATCAGATTAAATTTTTACAGAGTCTTGGGAATCATCTATTCATGGGAACTCAGAGCAAGCCTTTTAAAGTGTTCAGGGTAGTTTCTACACAGGAACCAAATCTGCCATTTTTTTCTTTTTTTTTTCCTAACAAGAATTATGGTTGACACACAAGAACAGCTGAAGTCTCACTTATGCCCTTCTGATATGTTTTTTCCATGTCCTTTGTGGCCTCTTCTCTCTTTGCTTGATGGCAAAAACAGATGAGGTGGGTGTTTGATGTGCTGTTTCTCCCTCTGAGGGCCTGAAGCTGGCTTGGAACATTGCAGCCTTGATCTTTGCTGAATCAAGTAGAAAATCATGACACTCAACCAAAAGGTCTTTTGGGCCATTTTGCAAGTGCCTGTTTAAAGCAACAGTACTGTACAAGAACAAATCTAACACAAAACTCCAACTCCATCTCTTTAGTGTTTCCCCTGTACAGCTATGCTTTTTCTCCAGTGGGTCTGCATTTTTATGTTTCACATGCCTCCCTTTTTTTCCTCTTTGCTATTCACTACGCTTCAGCCACATCAGCAGCCATATAAAAAATCACCCCAGCTCCAGACCTACAAAAAAATTATAACACATAACATCCTGCTTTAAACTTTGTCTAAAATATTATTTCAGCCAAAGTTTTCTTCCTCTGGACAATTACCATCATAGTGAACTGCTTTGGGCATTGTAGGACAATTTGTTCAGAGTTGTAAATTAGTTACTCCACAGAACTAACTTACTTACAGTATGTACTGCACAGTTCCTCAGAGAATTTGGCACAGGCTGGATTTATCAGGTACCACCTGTCAGCTAACAGTCACCATTATTCACTCAAATTGCAGAAGCAGACAGACTCATTTAGTCTGTTTTGCCAGGCTGGCCTGAGGGTTGTCATGCTGGAAGTCGTGTCTCCTTTGGTCAAATACAGGCTGAGGAGAGTCCTGGCTTTTCCATTTTGAGCATGGTGCCCCTTGTTTCTGGCTATGTGTGTAAAACAGCCTTTATTTTCTTCTGTCAGCATTTAGTCAAACTATTCCTTTGCATTACTGTAAATTTGCTTTGTCTTGTAAGCCAACTGTGTTACTTTTAAGGACGGCTTGGAGGCTGAGACAGGCTCTCCTGCCAACCTCAGAGCTGTGCTAACAGAGCTCATGGCAGGCAGTTCTCAGCCTCCTTAGGAGTGCTTGCTTCCCACCCTAGAGCACTGCTGCGAGAAATGAGAGATTTATGAAGAAATTCCATTGCTTTTCTATGAGCCAGTAACTTCTTCACTGGCTTTGATCCAGGGAAACATATATATATATATATATACATATATTTATATATATAATCTCCTGATAATTTATCTGCTTCAGTAGTGTATGTGCATTCTACAGATTTCCTCAGTGCCCTGCAAGAGAGGCGAGGACTCTGGTTTCTCTCTCTTCCTGACTCCTGGCTGTCCTCTAGCCACTACAGACATTAAAACAAAGACTCAAGGCTTCCTCAAAGCTCAGGAAAATGCTATGTCCTTCTGGTGGACAAGGCTACAGTGCTGTCCAAACTGTACATTCTGACCCCAGTAGCCCTGATTTTGTGCCCGAGGTGTTTTGGTTTTCTGAAATTCTTTTCCCAGGCAATTTTCTGCAAACACGAGAAGTGTTTTTGTAAACTGTACCTATGTTTTCACTCCTTTTCCTAGGAGGGACTCCTTCTTGGTGTCCCTCTGGTCTCACCAATGTGAGTGAAGAGGTTTGTCCTTTTGTCACCAATCAAATTGGTCTGTGTAAAATAGTATATAAAAGAAACACATCCCAAAAATAAAGGAGTCATTTTCAGCCTTCCGAAGTTTGGAGTCTGTGTTGTTGTGATGTAAAATGTCAGACCCCCATCCTTTTTGTCCCTTATCCAGCCATCTCCTACCTCTGGGGACAGCAGTTCTTTTGTAGGAGAAGCTAATTATTCCTTTTATGCTAAACCCAAAGGTGCAACAAGAGGAAGCAGTGGAGGCTTTTCCCCAAGCTGTAAGAGAGTGATTCCTCATCATCCAGACTCATCATCTCACCAAAGGTCAAACACTGCTGTGGCTGAAGTGCCAGGAAAGGAAAGGAAGACTACTCATGTTTCTCTCTCTAAACGGTAGATCCACACTTCCCTTACCTCTGAATTTCCTTGTCGTGATGGGTTTATTTGACTGAATTGTGTGCTCCTCTGATTTAATTGTTGCGTTATTAGGGTGAGTAAAATAAAGCTGCAGCTTTTCTTTTTGCTGTATTAGTGCAGTTTAATTACATTTGGGAAAGGCAAAAAGGAGAGTGGGAGCTTGCCAACATTAATGCTGTCTGTCATTCACAGCCCATTGATGACAAGGAGTTGAAAGCTTGGCAGTTACTCTGGTAATCAGCAACCTGGCTGATGACGAATGGAAAAGATTATGTGAAATTTCCTGAAAGGGGGGGAAAAGAAGAGTTCTCCAAAGAAATAAAACAAAAAATGAGAACAAAGGGCAAAAAACCCCAAACCCCAACTTCTAAATCCAACACTAAATCCTTTTTATAATGTTTACATGAAAGACCCTTCATGAAGCAGATATAATAAATGAAAGTTTTCCAGTAGTAAACTGTGTTTAATGCCTATAAAAGGAGTATGTTCCTAAAATAGGAGCACAAATATGTCCACTTGATTGTTGAAATGGACTTTTTCCCCTCAGCTGAAGAATACATATCACTGATAAAAACCAACCAACCAAACACAAACAACCTTTTATTGCTATAGATGCCCTCCCAGTAATATATTTTAATTTATAACACTGAAAAGCAGCTCATCTTTTAGAGCTGTTCCAAATATTTAATTCTACGGCTTCCAAAATGCAAATACTTTGTTTTCTTTTTTATTCTCTCTACTTCATTTTCTATTTTTAATGCAGGAGGATGCAGATATTTCATCTTACTATTAGGAACATAAGCAACTGCTATTCAGGTTTTAGAGTTATTTGTAGTATTTCAGCCTCTGACACAGTAGGAAAGTTCAAGAAAAACTCATGTTAAATGAGACTTGGAATTACATCAGTGTTTAAGGAGAAATTCTACAGGACAAATTCTACATCCTGCATGGGTTTGCTGTGACCTGTAAAATGGATTATTTGTGACATTTCTCATTTGTCTTAATTAAAAGCTGAATATCATTCGAAAGCCCTTTTTTTTTTTTTTTTGGCAGCTTTGGGAAGAAACAATGATGGCTTATTTGAGGTTTTGTCCTGTCATTTTCCTGTAGCTGCTGGATATACCTCCTCAGTTTCACAAGTCACAGAGCTGCACTTTGGTATTTAAGACTTCAGCTTTTCATTTTACTCACAATGGGCAAATGAAAAGGTCCTCTGGTATCTATAGTATTATTAGACCATATTTTTAAGGACAAGAACAACCCATACAATTGGACAATGGGCAATTGTTTGCTGGGCATGCAAGCAATTGTGAGACTTTCATCCCTTCTGTTTTTGCCAAACACAGCACAGGACAAGGAAGAAACAAATGGCTTTTAATCACGACGTTAAGCAATTTAAAGTTTACCAGCAGGCAATGTTGACTGTGCGGGGCTGTGAATAGGGAATTTCTCTTTTACACTGCTAAACAGATAACATCACTATGTGGCTCCAGGCTTTTTCCCCACAGGCAGAAGTACCACAGCTCTGTATTTCATGAGAAGTTGCAGAGAACACCTAACCACAGCTGAAAGGAGATCGCTAAGGTTTATTGACACGAGGCTGATTCGATCGGTAAGTTTAGTGTTGAGAACTTAAGCCGTTTATTTACTAGCTTAAAAGTATCACCCAGGTTAGAGACCTCCTCCCCATTTGGGAAATGACGGTGGGATGTTAGTCAGTCATCAGAGTCACTTTAAAATTTCTGTGGAAAAGACGTAAAATTTAAATTTAACAAAA
>VWZU01011786.1:295650-343357 GCA_013397095.1 Sterrhoptilus dennistouni | reverse complement strand
AGGACAGCTGTGCCCCGCCGCCGCCCGGCCGGGAAGTTACTTTGTTGGCGGAGTTGCCGCCGAGGCCGGGCTTGTCCTTCGCATCCCCATCCCTTGCCCCGCCAAGGAAACCCCCCGTGGAAAAGCCGCCTTTTTTTTCCCGGTAGTTTCCCCTCGCCCAGCCCGGGGGAAGGGGTGATGGAAGAGGAAGAACTTCCCTTTGTCGTAGCAGAGGACTGAGTGACCTCCAAAGTTTTGTTCCGGGAGGAAAAACCGCTCGAGAAGTTTTGGTAGGATTCGTGCCGGTTTGATTTGTTGCGCTGTTGTTTGGTATATCCAGCACGCTCAAAGACTAAAAAAAAAAAAAAAAAAAAAAAAAAAAAAAAAAAGGGGATGTTGTTTAGGTGGAGATTTCAGTTATTTTCATTGCTTTCTTAGGATTAGCGTTTTCTGTCTCTCACTTTCAGATGGGTGGTGTGGAATAGATTTGTAAATGAGTGTGTTTGTCCGTGGGTAACACAGATGGGGAACATGAAGAAACTGGGCAGATTTTAAACGTTCCATTCGCTTTGGTGGAAGATCAATAGTTGAAGATTCCTGCTTGCACAGTCTGTGCCTTGACAGTATTATCATGGAGAGATCTGCTGATAATGTATGGTATTGATAGCCATTTCAACTTCAATTTAATGAATTTCGTGCTTAATTTAGACTAAGTGTAAAGGAGCTTTGGATAAATTGATAACTAGGCATGATTATTAAACTTTGCGATGAAGTGAACTCTCAGTTTCTCTAAAGTAGATATTTAAAATGCAAGGCTATATTTAAAAAGTGTATATCTGAAATCTGACTATGAAAATATGCATCTTTTGAGGAGACTAGTTATGGAGTCATTGTAAAACGGCAATCTGTATTGCACCTATTCGTAATAAACAGTTTTGTGATGGCAGGAATGTAAATTCTCTGGTAGTGCACTACAAAAATAGGGGAGGGGGGACTGATTTCTATTTGTATATGGATTTCTTTGAGATTATTAAATGTAGTAGTTTTCCCATGTATGATTCATATGTGAACTGGTTAATACTAGTTACTAATCATGAAATTGCAATGGTATGTTTAAGCAGTTTTAGCTTGGCTCTGGAGATTTGTCTCATTGTCTCAAGCTATCCGAGACATAAAAAATCTTTTAAATTTCTTGCTTGTACGTTATCCCATCTATCTCCTTTATTCCCTTCTCGGTCTTCTGTGGTATAAATCAAAGTAGAGAATACCTGTATGTGCTTGTGTGAAGTGAAATGCCCATTTGAAAGATACACAAATGTTCTTGGTGGACAAGAGCCATCCCCTCCTGCCTTGCATGAAAACCTTCTGGGCTGCTGTTAACAAGGGACTTGCTTTGGTGTTAGTTTGTGATGCCAAACAACAAACATTAGAGAACGCAAAGATGAAGCTGGTGCTCTGATCTTTGTTTAAACAGGTCATGTTTTTTATTTAATGCTGCATGCTCATTATGGGAACTGTCAGCAGGGATGTAAAGCAGACTGGAGTTCTGATCTGGCTTACATTCATAGAGGACTCTGACATTGAGGTTTCTGCTTCTTCAGTGAATGGTTCATAGAGTGTAGTGTTGTTTGTGATGATACTCATTTAATTGAATGTACTATATGAAATCAAAAGAAAACCTCTAGATTAATGTCCTTCTAGGAACTGAACATGTTCAGGTCTGCTGCTTCAGGTGTAGTCCTAAAGATTTTCACAGAAGTGGACTTTTCTATTTAGTAGGACGAGTAAAAGTGTATAAAGAGATCATTGGTTTTTAAGTCAGCCAGAGTTCTGCCACTGAATTACAAGGAAGGAGACTCAAATCCCCTGAAACCAGGTAACTGCTTAGTCAATTACCCAGTCAGGTTTTTTTTTCCAGACATATGGAAACAATATCAAATAGTAATTAGGAAGTACATTCATAATTGAGAATTTTAATGTTTTTCATCCATGAGAACAGTTTTCACCTCACTTGGTTAATAAACACAATAAAAATAATTCAGTGCAGTCCATTTGATCCTTGCTGAATCTTGTTCTGAAGAATTCATACGGGTTGTGCAAGATAAGCTGAAGGAAAAGCCTTTTCACATGTTCAGTTACATGAAGGAATATTAGAATATTGCAACATACAGTATGAGCTTTCAAAATAAGACTCAGTACAGCACTGGAAACTTTAATTTTGGTGTTTTGGATCATACATCAGTTTCGGTTCTGTGATCATTTTCCATAGGTCAGTTTCATCTGTCTGAGAGTAAAGTGGTCTCTGATTATAATTTCTAACTTAAAATAAATGCTTCATTTTAAATCCTGGCTATTCAAGCTTATGTTTCAAAATAGAAGCAAAGTTGGTAATGTAAGAGAGTTTTTTAAGATCTCTGGATTGTTATCCTTTAACTTTCTATTAGTCTATCATCTTTTCAGTCCATGTAATTACAAATAAAACAACATGAGAATGTGACACTCGTGCGAGGTTGCAGAGTGACAGTCCCTGATAAAATCTATTGCCAAAAGTGGCGGAGATGTTACAGTCCTGGCTGTTCCCCTGCTCCTGCAGTGACCACCTCTGGGGGTAAAGCAGTTCATTCCTGGGCACTGCTCACTGCTTGACCTCATTGTTGAAACTGTCAACAAGTGTGGCAGTTTTGCCGTGCTTTGACAAGGCAGTGGGAATTGTATTAGGATTAACAATTAGCCATCGTGGTATAAATGTGGCAACTTGCAGTCATAACTGATTTGGGATTCATTACAGTCACTTAAACACAAAATGCTTAGCATCCTCCATTCAGTCACGATTTAAAATGCTATGGTTTACTATGGGAGTAAATATTGAGTTCATAATATCATTTAAATATTCTATTTTCTGTGTCAGACTAATACCAGTGTAGTAAGGGCTCATCTTTACTGATTGAGAGGTGTAATGCAGAAACACATTTCAATTTCAAGTATTAGCCTTCACTTGTTACATATGTCTAATTTGTACATTTCTGCTAAAATGAGAGTGTATCACTTTTCTTTGCAAGCTACTTTTTTATGTGGTTTGTCCTCTTCACCTTTTAAATTGAATTCCTGTGGCATGCAGTCAGCCCAGCTTCCCTTATGGCAACGAGGGTCTTGTCGAACCAAAGACTGAAGCCAGCAGAGCAGCTGCACAAGTAGCATATGAAGGAGGCTGATGGTGACTGATATTTTTGATTGGGTTTTTTTCCCTGTGCTTAATTGGCTGTTTTTGCACTGGGCTCCTTTTTTTGCCTCTCTCGAAATATCGCATCATTTGGCTTAACGCGCTGTGTAACTCCGTGTAAGCCCTGCACTCCACTTCACTCCTCATCACCTTTTCCCTCCTCTCTGACTCTTCTCTTATCCCATCTCCTTTCCACTTCTGCCTTTTTGTGATGCTAATCTTGCATTATTTTTTTCCTTCTCCCATAAAAGAAAATGGAAGGAACGCAGTGCGCTATCATCGCACCGATCATTCCTATGCCACATTGTTTTCCTCCCATATCCTTTGTTGAGTTTCTGGAGACTGTAATCTGGGACAGAGACTGTTTTTACTATATTGCTGTACATCATTTGCTGCTGGATTTCACCTGGTCTGTGGACACTCATCATGTACAGTAATAAAAGGATTATTTTTTTGTGGGATAGCCTTTCTTCTGCTTCTTTGGCAGAAAAGAAAAAACATTTCTACTTGGAGGTTTTCTATACCGTGTTGCTGTTCTGAGTTTTGTCCCTCATCACTTTGTCCCTAACATGAGTGGATTTTGGTAAAAGTTCAAGACACCTTGCCTAATGTAGTGGGGATAGGGTAGATTAGAGTTTAGCTACCGACAGAGGTTAACTGTCTTGTACTTTCAACAAGAATGACAATAAACGGCAATTTCAAAGCGTGTTAGTGGAAACCTCACGTTTGTCAACATCAAAAAAATATTCAGATTTCACCATGTTGATCAAATAAAACAGAAAGGAAAAGAAAATAAAAAAAAGTACAGCGAGTTAATTTCAGAACTTGGTTCTTTTCCTCCCAGATATTTTTACATTTTGATCCCTGTTTACTTTCCATCCCTAAAAACTGTGTAGTTTTATTTTAGCTTTGTTTTTTCTGTGCGTGTGTGCCACATGAAAATCTTTTCACCAGTGCAAATAAAATTTTTCAAGGGAGTTTTTCAAGCAGCCAGTGCATCATTTGATGGACAGTGCACAGCTCTGGGAGCCTCAGTTCAGGGGCAGCTTTTCTATACCTAATATGGACCATGTGGGGGGGCTCTTTGTGGGCACCACTTCAGGGTAGGAGAAGTGGCACTTGACTGTTTTTTCCTTACATCAGTCCTGGAAATACCTGGAAAAATAAAGAAAACAAACCCAGTGACCTCCTCTCTGCACATGAATCAGATGACGTGAAGGGTTTCAATGGGGGAGATGCAGCTAAATGAAGGAGAAGTGCAAACAGCAAAAGTCATGCTTAATTTTCAAAGTTTTGTGTGTAAGAGAAAAAAAAATGTAGCTGTTAAGGATTTGCTTATTTAGGTTTATAATTTATTTCCAGGCCTTAGTAGAGAAGAGACACTGATCTCAGAAGTAGCATCATTATAAATATATTTACATGTGAGCTGTGTTCTACATCCCACCTTTGACATATGTGCTGGTGCTGGCACTTGGGCATTTCACTCACCTTGAACCACGGGGATGGATAGGCCACTTTTCTTTTGTGCTCTTGTCGTTTCCAGAGTTGTTAGCATCAGATTTCTCTTTGAAATCAGACGAGAATATTGGCAGTAGAAATGACTCCACAGCCGAGCGCTGCTGCTGCAGGAAAAGGGAAGAGCCCGTCAATTTATTACGCACAAATTCCACTGAAACCAATTTGGATAAAGTGAGTGTTGCAAGGCAAGTGGCTTTCACCCAGCAGGGCTTGTGCCATATTAGGAAATGAGGGTGAGGCCAGTTGTCACAAAAGAGTAAAGAAAAAGAACATTCTTCAATTAAAAAATTGAACCAAAGAGTGTCTTCAATATGTTTCAGTACTTACATAGTCTTCTTCTCAGTAAATAATATTTTGAAAAATTCAGGTGTTTAACCAGATGACATGCCCAAACTGCAAACTGTAGAATCAAACCCCCCACAACCCTAATTTATTCCTGTTGGAATGTCCATTTTTTTTTGTAATTTCCCCACATAACCTGTATTTTTGACTATTTTCCTTTAGAATGAGTATTCTCATTTGGGGACTTCTAATTTTTCCTGTATGAATATACACACATGGTTTACAGTAACTTAGCAGATTCTGTATTACTGCCAGAGACTAAGGCAAATTTTTTAGAGTGAAGAATGATTTCTGTGGCTCTTAGATGTTTATTTAAAAATTTCTTCCCTAGAGGTAATTACTTACATAGATTAGCTACCTCTGCAGGTATTTCCAGATAACTAAAGGTAGTATTGACTGAAAATAGTATATTTTTCAGGAAAAAGATTTGGTTTTACTTAAGAAAAAAAGTATCCATTTAAATGTTTCACTGAAATATGCCAATATTTTATATATTCAGGCACTATCACATATAGCATTACAATAATGCTTTTAGCCCTGACAAATATTCAGTCTATTTGTAAATCTCAGAGCACTCCAGTGTCTAAAATATATTGGATAGATGGTAAAGCAAAAGTTTAAGGTGAAAACAAAGCAATACTATTAGATTGTGTTGATTTTTCGAATTGAATAAATGAACAGTTTATTTGTAGGGATGAGAAATTGATTCGAAAAATGATACTGCTAATGAGTCAAAATAAAACTAAATCTTCATAAATACACCATTCATCTACTGTACAGTTTTGGGAACCAAGTAGGGAAATGAGAAAAAGTAATTTAAAAACATGAGATCATTCAACATAAGACTGACAAAGAACGTTTGCAAGTGGTAACTGCTTTAAACAAATAAAGAATTGGATTTCTTAGGTAAATGTGCCATTTTTGTATTTTCTGAGCTCAGTGTCTGTATCTTTTCCTGGATGCCTGGTCAAACTTTGGTGTGCAGTAGGTACAGTTTATTTTTGGATGAAACTTCACAGAAGTGGATGTGACCACATAGTCCCAAAATCCAAATAATTTATCTCATTTCCTACTCGCTGTGTCCATATAATCTTTTCATTACAGTTAAAGCTCACAAGTGTGTTAGTGTTCTTTATAAAGAAAATGATGAGAGGAACACGCAATATTTATGTTTGAGAGCGAAGGAAATAATAATTAATTTGAGGGGAAAAAAAAATTCAGTCAAGAATTTTCTCATACCGTATGTGACAGGTCATTTTAACCTGAACAATGATGTGTATTTTAGAATGGTTAGAAATAATTTGGGGGATTTTGTTGCCTTTTTTTCCTAATGCAGGTTAAGGTGATTGGAATTACAGAGAAATAAGAGGTTTTGTTTAAATAATTTTTTTTTCCATGTTAATAACCAGATTGCTCAGTGCCAGGTAGATCTGCAGTTAACAAATATGTGAAATATATGATAAGGCACTGAAGTATTCAGTGATATGTGAAATATGAGATTCTAAACAAAAGAGGACAAAGAGAGAAGGGTTTTGAGGCTTACAGGTAATTCAGAATTACGTTCCCTGGTTTTGCTTATATGGGTGGAAATAGCTATGACTCCCAAGGAAAAGGTATAGTCACAGAACTGAGTATTGTTTGACTGATAACAGTTATCAAATTTAGATTTGCTGGCATAGAAAACCACCTCAGACATTTTCTAAAAAGGTGCCTATTTAGTACATATTTAGTTTTATTTGTTTATTTCTTAAAATGCAATGATAAATGTTCCTATCTCTGACAAGTCCTATTAATTTAGGACTCCTAATGACTCCATCAGTAGAAGTGTGTATGATCAAACCTAAAATCCACAAGTGTCTCCATCACATTTGACTGTACTGCCTTCCCTTTGAGGTCCACATTTGTCAGGTGAGCACACCAGGCTGCCAAGGGGAGGCTCAGTGCTTTTGCTTTCCTGGGACCTGCATTCTGCTCCAAAAGAAGAGGAGGAAGAGGAGAATGTATCTCTCTGGAAAGGCTTTCACCAGCAGCATGATTTCCCTGGCTCATCCTTTCCCACAGAATAATGTCTTTTTAGGGTTGTTTCAATATTCATTTTCAGGTGGCAGAACTGAAGACAGCAGACTGATTCCATTGATTGGCCTCTGTCTGAACTGTCTGAAATGGTTATTTTGGCAAAAACCCTTACTATTTTCAGCCCATTTCTCAGCATTAGTGGTTGCTTTTCTAGTCTCAGTATGTTCACTCACTGGTGGTCAGTTTGTAACAGGCTTTTTTCAGGAGGTGAAAGCAAAAGCAGGAATTTGTGATTGTGAAGCTGGTGGTTATAAAAACGTTACGGTGACAATTCAGACCATTGATGCAGAGCACTCTGTAGTGATTTTTGGGGCTTTAAATAAAGGGTCTACTTCCCCATGTAAGGGATGATCTGACAGTTTATGAGGGGCACTGTAGTATAGGGGAAGACCTTGTAAAAAAAGAGTTTCTGGGTAGCAGTGTCCAAGATTTGCACAAGAAGTAAGTGTGTCATGGTGTAGTCCATCACAAACTCTCATGCTCCTCTTTGCGGTGCTTTACTGCTCTTGTCTTACTGGCTTTCCCTGAAAAAAAATAAAAATACAGCTTTGATGTTTTATAGCTGCATGGAAATGCTTTTTTTAAAAAAAATATTTGATACTATATTTTGTTCTTTCATTGCCTTCCCAAACCCCGGCTTGTCAGACTGGATGAGCAAAATGAACCTGACCTTGGTACTGTCTAGAGTCTCAGCATTCTCTTCTTTCTTTGTCTCACTGGTGGTCGAAAAATCTGGCAACAACCCCTGTTCAGCTTCTTGCTGAGATGTGGGGGTGTGCTACAGTCACATTGTGCTTCTTGACCTCCAGGTGTTTGCAACTTAGCAAAGTTCATTCCTCAACTGAGAACACCTTTATAGTTTCCTCCCAATTCATTACTTTTATTATTATTATCACATCAATATTTTGTCTTGGTTTCTAAGTATTATTTCAGTGACATCTTCTCAAGCCATGTTGTTTCAAGTCTTATGTGTTGCTGGAATTATTTTTGAGAAATGTCTGGTGTTTTTAGACTTGAGACAAAGGGTGGATGATGGAGAGAACAGTGGGGTCAGTGGAGTGAGATATGGGGAGAGACAGTGGACATGGGAGTGAACCTAGAATAAAGCAAAATCTGTGAGTGGAAAAGTGAGATTAAAACAAAACATTGGCTAGAAATGAAAAAAAAAAAGATAAATAGGCTGCATAAAAAGGCTTGGAAGTTTATGTAGACGAGGAAATATTTATGCTGGTGAGATATAAGACCAGAAATTTCCGGNAAAAAAACAAAAAATTTCAGAAAAAAAAAAAAAAAAAAAAAAAAAAAAAAAAAAAAAAAAAATCTTAATACAAAGATTTATTTGAGGACCTCATAAAGTAGTCCGACTTGCCTAGTCCAGTAATTCTTTAGGAGAGCTGTTTCAATCCTCACAGTTTATGGGCTGATGTGAAGCCCTCTGAAGGCTGGAGCAGTGTCCATTGCACACAGTGGACTTTGGGCCTCATTTGAAAACATGCTGGAGAAAACAGCAGGAAAATAATGTACAGAGAACATTCCTGCCTTCAGTAAGGAGATGGCTTAGCTGATTTAATAGCTTTTTCTCAGTCTGTGATTCCAGCAGCCAGGTTTGTGATATTTATTTTAGTATTCATGTTCTTGCAGTCCTTTTTACATTTCTCTGTTTTTCCCTGGCAGACATCCCGCAGCTCCATAAGTCTGGGGGAAGAGGATGGTTAGCATGTTGTTGCTGTGGGGATTTGAGTCTTAACTCACTGTGTTGGTAATGCTGGGCATATAATTTTAAAACTTGCATGCTACAGAAGCAGATAATTATTTCCCTGTTGCATTTTACATTGTGGTTTGGGAAAGCAATACATTTCAGAATATTAAAAGAAAGAAATAGTTGTGATTTGGGGGACTATTGGAAATGGAAGCAGAAAGAGGGGAGTAATGGGTGTCAGTCTGGTTATCAGTCAAGCTGGAAGGAGACAGCTTGTTCTGTCGAACACCAAGAATGTCAGTAGTCAGCCAATCACTTATGCAGGAAGAAAACCATAGACTGAAAGGTAAGGTTCAAAGACATCTGTGTATGTTTCTGAAATGAGTTTGAAATCAGCTTGCTATTCAATTATGCTTACTGATCCTGTGTGTGTTACATTGATGATTTCTGTTTAGCACAGGGCATTTCTATGTTCTTTTTGTTTTTAGAATCTCCCCTTCCCTTCCCTTCCCTTCCCTTCCCTTCCCGTTTTTATGTGTCCAGGGTTGGCAGTGAGTGACCATCACTGAGCAGAACGGTCAATATGCTGTTACTTCTTTTTTTTCTTCTCTCTTTTTTTTTTTTTTTTTAACAGAATCAAAGGAAATAGGTTGTCTTCCCATTTTTCACCTGCATATAGGGTGAGCTTTTTGCTGAGCGTTTGCTGCCATTCTCCCAGGCTGCCCTAATGGTGTGAGTCACTCACTTTCCCGTGTGCCAGGATCAATTCCCTGCCTAAAAGAGCTCTTCAAGCACTGAAGGGTGTGTGGAGTGGTGCACTGCAATGTGTTTCTGTCCCCAAATAGGTCTGTGGTTTGAGTTAGATTGTGTTGGTAAGTGCTATCCCACTACCCCAGAAAGAGAAAGACACCCAAAGGGTGGATATTGGAGTACACATACATTTATCTGCTGGTTCTGCAGCAGATTTGATATCTGACTTGTGATAAGTTGTGAAGGACAGAACCTAAAGAGGAGGTGACAGAAGGTGTCTCCTCAGCTGCTGTGAGCTCCTGAGAGCTTCCTAAGGCTGAAGGGAGAGTCTAGGTCCCTAAGACAGTGCCCAAACTCCTTTGAAACCTCAGTTCAGTTGTGTGTAAAGTGTGCACAATCATCCCCGAATTGTAAAAAAACCTCTCTGTTTTTCAGGTAGTTCGGAATCCTTATGTAGAGGTGGGGAATCATAAATTATTTATCTTACTGGAGAATATTTCTAGAGGTCACCAGTTCTGATAGTTTCTTTCAAACAGAAGTAGGTTCACTTAGAACAGTTTGCCCCCTATAAAATCTCTGACCTTGACTATTCAAACTTCTTTACAAATGCATCATTTAATACAGGAAGCTCCTTAGGGAAGGTTCTTCACATCTGCTGTCATAATTTCTTATTTCCTAAATGCAGCAATTTATACTTGATTATTCTTGCAAGGATCGTGCCTCCCTTCCCTCCCCCTGCTCTGGCACATTCCTTTGTGCTGCTGCTGCTTCTTCTCCAGCCTGAACGCGGCATCTGAGAGTGTTTGAAATCCCAAATTTTCTTTGTTGTTATTCTAGCATTTCCTCACCACTCCGTTCTAGGGGAGGGCATGTAGGAATCTGCTCCTTTATTCTGAGGCTGTTTTGCTGCGGCTTGTTAGTGACAGCGAGTTGTCATCATCTTGCAGCCATTCAGCCAAGTAACAAAAACCAAGCTGAATCTTTCATTTCGGCTTCCTGAGAACAAGATTTTCCCCAAACAAAAATACTCTGCCACTTCTTGGAGCACTTAACATCTGCGGTGGTTAAGCAGAGGGCTGCAGCCTGGATTTTTGAAGATGCTTAAGTGCTTGACTGCCACTAAACTGAATTGGACCTAAGTACTTGTAAATAGCTTTAAAATTTGAGTGACTCTGAAGGTTTCCCTCATCCATCACTCTCTCTGGAAGTGGTCCCTTCGGAATGGCAGAAAGGCACATCAGCGTGGTCGCAGAAAATACTTTTGCTCTCCAGAATTTTGCATATTAAGTACTGTGGCTTTTCATGAAATATATCTTTGAATCAGATCGCTTGTATTCCCTAGAAGAAAAGAGCTCCTGCTTGCATGAAAGTCAATATTTAAGTCAGACAACTTTTTAAAAGGATGCAAAGTTATACTGTAAAAATACCTACCTTTATAGCTTATAATCCATTTTTTATTAAAACTGGGAAGTAAGCGTAAAATTCACATTTAAATTACTTTCTGCAGTTTCTAGGGGATACTCTTTGCATTCCAGTTGGTTTCACGTTGTTCTTCCCTGTTCTCAGTACTGCTGTTTTAGACTTGCATAACCTTCGGGGGAAAATTTATTCCCATACATAAAATGTGTATGGATTTTACTTTTTTTTTATATATTTAGTAACATTTAACTGTGTGTTAACCTTGGAATCGCTCTGTTTTCCTGTGAATCCAGAATGCTGGGCTAGTACTGACTGAAAAGTGTTTGAAGAGGGGAGCCCTTCTTATTTATGTCCTTCACTCAAGGAGTTTTGTCCTCCTCAAGGAGTTCCTTCAGTGATGCTATAAAACCAGGATCAAATGCACAGAAAGCCATTCACTCTTCTGTTGGTGTAAAGAACAGGCACTTGCAATGCTTCTCCTTAATAAATGTCATAGAGTTTGGGAAAATGTAGTTAAACTTGTTCAATTAACTTGCATTTGTGCCTAGTCGTGTATTCTGTTTCCGGTTTGGTGGGGTTTTTTTGAGGGAGGATGAGGAATAAAACTTCATCAGTTCCATGAAAAAAAAGTAAACTATTGTGCTGGAAAATCATTTTTATTTGATGTAGCTTTCTGAATGATGGGCTGTTGCAATAGGACAGGAAATAAAGATGCTTGACTCCAGTCAGAAGGCAGTAGAAATCAGAAGGTTTATTTACAATTCATTCAGCCCTTTTATAACACGCTGTGCTAAAGGCACGTTATTGGTCCATAGGACTGACACCTCTCCCATTGGCTCAGTAACAGAAATAGCAAACAACACCTGTTGTTATGGGAAAGGAACATTGTTTACACAAGGTTGTTTTGGGGAAAAAGAAAAATTGTTGAAAAGTTTCTCTTGGGAAGAGCTCAGGCTCAGAAAATATCGGGTCCACAAAGGGCTCGTCTTTGGGGTTTGGATTAAAAAACTGGAATACTTGAGCTACGTTCTGTAGAAAGTTTACTTCCACTCCACTCTTCCCACCCCTAACTGAAGCCCATTTGTCAGGTCACTGAGATGGAAAGGTTTGTGATGTGTACTTTGAGCAGTCTGTCTTCACCCCTCCACCTTCACCTCACATAGAATAAAGCAGAATTCCTGGCAGATTGAATGTCCCACAGTTATGCTGTCCCACATTATGCTGAATGTTTTCTACTGGGCTGAAAATAAGTTATTTACTAGTATTCACTTGGTTCTCAACAGTGTGCTGTTTAAATTTCCAACCAGTAAGAAATCATGGTACTGGAATAGTCAGTCAGCTATATGATAGGAACCTAGCACTCAAGGAAGGAGGTGAAAATCCTAAGCTATCCTTAGAAAATAGTTTCTCGGAAGGGTTTAGCAATGTTGCCCTGATTTTCAGCCTTCTGATGATTGTTTACATATTTTCTACTGGAGCTTTTCACGCATTTAACATAAACAAAAGTAGATTGTTTTCATTCCTCTCCATAATGGACTGTCAGTTTGACCACTGGGGTCAGAGGGGTGTTCCTCTCGCCCCCCAATCCTTGATCAAATTCCAAATCCTATTTAAACCCCAAATCATAATGAACTTCCCTTCTTTTGCTCATCACTTTTGATTTTGACTGTCGTTCTTCCGTGTCGTGTAACGGCAACGCAACAATCTCTCATGAATGATCGATACTGTTGAAGAAGCTCGTGTGAGTAGAAAAACAACCAAACCAATTGAAACATGGGCCATGCTGCATCTCTCCCTTGTGCTGCAGGTGTTTGGAAGGGGAGTGGGGTCAGAGGGGTGTTCCTCTCGCCCCCCAATCCTTGATCAAATTCCAAATCCTACTTAAACCCTAAATCACAATAAACCTTCCTTCTTTTGCTCCTCACTTCTGATGGCGACTGTCGTTCTTCCGTGTCGCGTATCAGCGACGCAACAATCTCATGAATGATCAATACGGTTGAAGAAGCTCATGTGAGTAGAAAAACAACCAAACCAATTGAAACAATGTGCCATACTGCATCTCTCCCTTGTGCTGCAGGTGTTTGGAAGGGGAGCGTGGTGGCTGGGCCGGGGGCTGCCATGGTGCTGGCCCCAGCAGCAGGAAGATAGCAGGGATGGCAGCCTGAGGGTGCCGCGCCCGCGCGCAGACATGGCCTTCGCCCAGTCCCACATCATGGCAGCCAGGAGGCACCAGCACAGCCGGCTCATCATCGAGGTGGATGAGTACAGCTCCAACCCCACGCAGGCTTTCACGTTCTACAACATTAACCAGGGACGTTTCCAGCCCCCACATGTGCAAATGTAAGTATTATTGGTGTTGTTACGGCTCCGGCGCAGCCTTCAGAATGGTTATTGCCTTGTCGATGTGGAATTTGATGGGTCGGTCGAAAAGAATTCAAAGGAAAGTGTTTTTTGTTGCTGCCTTTCTAATAATATTTACTGTAATGAGAAGGAATCAGTTCGTTTGAAAAGTACTTTGTTAAAAAGATGGGGGAAAGATTTCCTCACTGGTAATACACAGTACTTACGTATTAAAAAGAGAAATAAAAAAACAAGCAGTGGCAATAAAACACGGGATGATACTTTCTGCAATCTTAATGTTTGTTTGCTTTGTGCACTTGCATATTGATGTACACGGCTGCTGAAAATACCAAGCCTGGATCTGTACAACACACATTCTGTTTGGCTGGTTATATTACAGCTGCATAACAGGGAAAAAAAAATCATATCAATACATAAAATACTGTGGGCACCCATCCGACAACTTACTTTCTGAAAATGCCAAGTGCTTAAAGAGTAATTAAAATAATGTGTTTGTTTCTAACTTCTTATATAATGACAACATCAGTAAAATTAACTGCTCTAGATGATTTACTTGTAACGTAAAGTGGAGAATTATAATTACGAAATGAAACCTGCCATAAAGTTTAAAGCCAGAAGGAAGAGCAAAACAGTAAAGCTATTACAAATAAATTAAGTATAAAATTCTACTGTAAAATATTTTTATAGGGAATAAAAATGTCTGGACCATTTTATTGTGTTTATTAAAGAGAGAAGCAGCCTTATCTTTAGATCAGATGGCGGTTTTCATTTTTTAAAGGGAACCCTTTCCCTTTAGGAAGACTGAATAGTCACCTAGTTTACATTTTTGGTGTTTAAAATGATTTGATAACTTAAAAACGTCGCTCATGATTTCTGCAGTTAAAAACCTCAGCACCTGTGGCTGGTTGAAGGCTGTGTGCCTATTTAGTAAATGCTTCTTTGGCTTATATTAGATTATATTAAAAAAAAAATCTGATGACTAACATGTATATCAAGATGGTGAGCAAACACTCGGCTTTTGGGGGCAGTATATTATGGACTGTGTTGGGGTTTTTAAAATCCTACTGAAATGCAAACAGCAAAATGAGTTGAGTGTTAGCACTGGGAAACACCTTTTGTTTATAGAGCTGGTAAACGGTGGAAAAAGTACAAACAAACAAATGTGGATTCAGAAACACTTTTGCAAATGAAAATGCCAAATGCAGGTTGCCTGATTTGTTGAGGTTTAGCTATTCCTTGTGAATATTCAGACAGCTCCTGGGCACTCAGGAATTTGTTTCCTGGTCTTAAAAGAGGAATGTTTTTTACTGGGCTGAAAATAAGTTATTTACTAGTATTCACTTGGTTCTCAACAGTGTGCTGTTTAAATTTCCAACCAGTAAGAAATCATGGTACTGGAATAGTCAGTCAGCTATATGATAGGAACCTAGCACTCAAGGAAGGAGGTAAAAATTCTAAGCCATCCTCTGAAAATAGTTCCTCAGAAGAGTTTAGCAATCTCTCATGAATGATTAATACTGTTGGAGAAGTTTGTGCAAATAGAAAAACAGGCCAAATCAATTGAAACATGTACCACAGTCTGACCTACGCTTTCTCTTTGTACAGAAATAGTAAATAATGTTTCTGAATACCAGCAGGATTTCTTTTTCTTCCTACCAGTGAATAGGATAGCAACAAAGAAGGGAAAAGTAGACATAAAAAGGGTGACAAAAGCACCTTTTATTCACATGATTGTTATGGGTGAAATCTTAGCCCTGCTTCTGTGTATGCAAGTTTTGCCCTTAACTTCAGGGAGGTGAGGCTTTGTGCGTGGTTCAAGACACCTCCATTAGTGATGTTGCAGGCAATCATAAACATTTCACACAGAAATGTTCATGAACTCACAGTAAACTACTTTAACCATGGGAGAGAGGGTTGTGTGCTCCTTTTCTTCTGGATTCAGTCTTGCAGCTCTTCCTTGGTCCTCTGTGCAGGTTTGGATTTCTTACTTGACGTTTTAGCTCCCAGAACACACTGACAGCCCTTTCTAGACCTGTCGTTGTCTGGCATTCCTGAGCTTGTGAGATGACTGGGTTGCCTCTCACAAGAAGGATGGCAAATTCTGCCAGTGTTTTCAAGTCCATCAGTCATTTCTGGAAAGTGCCTGTCTCACTCCATCCTGAAGTACTGAAATCTAGTGTATAAACTAACCTCTAGAAGTGTTTTTGCTCTGTGGTGTTCCAACTTTGCTTCTCAGTTTCTCTGCAAGTTTTCATAGCGATCTAAAGAAAAAAACAAAAGCATTTGCACAAAAATAATCAGCAGATCTGTATTCCTCTGCTCATGCTGCAAGCTGTGCATTGGGTGTTGGTGTGACAGCTGCTGTGGGAATGCGTTACACAAGAATATGGGGATTGAGCCTTCAGAAATTATTTCCAGTAATACAACTTAGATGTGTTTGAGAAACTTGACATATGCTTTTACCTATATATGGTCTCAGTGCGTGCATATCACTTCAGCATGAGAAATCTGCATCTCATTTATTTGGGTGGGTTTTTTNGGTTGGTTTTTTTTTTTTTTTTTTTTTTTTTTTTTTTTTTTTTTTTTTTTTTTTTTGTTTTTTTTTTTTTTTTTTTTTTTTTTTTTTTTTTTTTTTTGTATTGATGTCCTTTTCCCACAAAAACTCTCTGGCCTGTTGCAGAGAATTTAAAAGTTACACATACCTCAGCAACCAGGAGAGTGCTGTCCACACCTTCCCCATCCCCATCCAAAGCATGTGCATTATGTGCTGCATGGGGTTGCTATGGTAAGGCTGCTCTTCTTTCCACCCAGGTTTCTATGTGCAATGTTCACTGCTCCCCAACACCTGGCTCGCTGCTGTGCTGAGCTTTAAAAGATTCCTGAAGGAGAAGCAGTACCTGCTTTAAAGGCTACTCTACCATGAAAAGTCAAAAAGTGGTATTTTAGACCAGCCCATATCCTTATGTTTGCCAAGGCAGTATCCATGATTTAAAGCTGGCTCAGTAATGCCATCTGTAACTCGCTTTGGGAAGTGTTGGGCAGGGAGAACAATAATTCAGTTTAGCGGACTGATGTTTATTCCTTTTACAGAATAGCCAAGGTCAGTCCCTCTTCATTTTTATCCAACCAACTGGGTTCATTTTGTCAACTGACTGCATCATCCTTCACACAGCTCCCACCTGAGGGCAAACCCTCCCCACCCAGTCTGAGCCCCACCATTCACCATCCACTTTCCTTTGCACCCTTGCTGCCTCCCCTGGAGCTTGGAGCTCTCAGCTCTTTTCCCTCATCTCCCCTTCCCCATGTGCCCTACACAAGGTGTTTGCAGCTGCTGGGAGTCCAAGCACTGCACCCTTTGCCACCCAAATTTTGGAGTTCCCACTACACCCTTGCTTACCTATGCCCCCGGCAGGTAGTTCTCCAGGAAGGATTTGATCAAGCTTGATCCTCAGCTCGTATTTAGCTACTTTCTGCTCAAAACCAGGAACTTCAGCAAGACAACCCTAAGGTGTTTGTACTAAAAGGCTCCTCCTCCAGTTTTGCTGTAAAAAGTCCAATATTTCTTCTTCCTGTATAGGAAAGATGGGTACAAAATAATTGGTTCATTGGTTCTCTGGTTTTGTAGTTACAGTGTAGAAAAAGCTAAGACCTTGTTCTGTATTTAACAAGATCTCAATGTTTTAGATTTGTTCCTCACCCTCGCACTAATCCTGTGAAGTTGTCAAAACCACCTCAGTTTATCTGCCTATAAATTTAATAGAACTTTTTGACACAGAGAAAAGGTTGAGTGAATAAAGATTGTTCTTATGCCTTTGAAGCAATAAAAATGCTTTTTGAAAATTTACTTAGTAAACAGAAGTAGTTTTATTAAAAGCAAAGGTCTCTATAATTTTTTCCCCTGAGTTTGTTTATGTAAAAGTAAACTCCTGAACTGAAGCCCAACCAGCAAGGGATAGAAATATGTACTTTATATTGCAACAGTGAACAAAACTAATTTTATTTGTCCTTTCAGAAGCAATGCTGTAAAAATAAAATAGTTCATAACAATTCTGTATATCTCTCTGGTTTCTAGTGACACTAATATAACTCTTGCATCTCTTGCTTCTTGATTTTTTGCCACCAGAATTCCCTGACTGGAGTAGCAGATCCAGTATAGCTGCATATAGATAGATTTGCTTCTATGTATATGAAAAAATTATGGATTGAGGTTAAAAAGATTGATTTGCAAACAAGTATTCCTTCTATAGCAGAGAGGTGTTCTCCAATTCCCTCTTGTAAATTATAAGTAAGTCTCATCAAACTGGGTCAGATCTTTTTGTCTCTTCAGTTTTAAATGTAGAGATTGGGTTCTGAACAATGCAGCCTCACCCCTCACAGCATCTGATTTCATTTAGTGTAATTAAGCCCAGAAAGTCGTCACTTTGTCCTGACAATAGTCAGGCTTTAATGTACATTTACAGCTGTTTGGAGAGTTTTTATGTTGCTTTGCATTAACACACTGAAACATATCTCCAAAATGTGTTAATTAAATTTGCTGGAATTGAGTAACTTGGAGAAAAGAAGTTATAATTAGGAAAAAAAAAATAGCATCCAAATGTATTTATGTATCTAAAATAAATCTTTTCCCTGTGTACGGTGTAATCATATTTAAACAATGAAATGGGATAGTACTTTTCCTTTGAAAATGACAATGCCTTTGATTTATTTGTAAGTATTTGTGTCAGAGTTACTGCCATAGTCCAATCTCTTTTCTTTAATCTCTTTAAATTAATCTATCTGCCCAACAAATACTGAAAATGTTGTGATGCGAACATCAAGAATTTTTACACCTCCCATTAGTGTTAGGTTTGTTTTAATAAATCCTTCCATCAGGCAGATTTAGAAGCCTGTGCAATCTCTTGTAAAGGTAAAAAGTGGTGTTACAATTGCAAAGCAGACACCAAGAAGTACGTAAATACTTTATAACCTTGTTATGATGCATTTCCTACAGGGTTGATCCGGTGCCCCACGATGCTCCAAAGCCTCCAGGATATACAAGATTTGTCTGCATTTCTGATACTCACTCAAGAACTGATCCCATCCAAATGCCATATGGAGATGTGTTAATACATGCTGGTGATTTTACTGAGCTGGGACTTCCCAGTGAAGTAAAAAAATTCAACGAGTGGCTAGGTAGGTATTGAATTCTGTGTGGATTCGACAGTGTATTTGTTTACTGATTGTATCTGCCCCTTCTGCCTCCCAGTTAAAAACCATCACGCACTCAGAAATCATGAATATTAATTTGACTTTTAAATTTCAATGGCAATGAGGAGGAATCAGATCTTTTTTTTTTTCTCCCCTTAGTTTCGACAAATATTTTTGCATTTTTCCAACTGAGCAAATAGGATTTGTGAGACTATTCATCTGTTCTGCCTTCACACTCTCAAGTGTACATTAAGCAACTTCTTGGTGTTAGCGACAATTGAAATCAGGAGGCCTTTAATGATTTACATAAAACCTCTTCCATACATTGTTACAGCTTTGCTGCCTCCCCCCCAAAAAGTTGTTGTGACTGAAAACATTTTTCTGTTTAACCCCAGAGGGCTCATAGATTTGAGGGGTTTTTTTTATATCTGAGGCTCAGCTGCACCACAGAGATGAATTCTGAACAAAGCAAACCGTGTGTGCCTGTGGTTGCTGCCTTGGATGTAGCAGACCAGATGTAGATGCCTTCTGTAGGCAACTTTTGGCATTGCTAACTGAAATTCTGTTCCACTGGGCAAGAGAGTGATGATTTACATGTGCTTCTGCAGTGTTTTGTATATGCTAAAAAAAAAAAAAAAAAAAAAAAAAAAAAAAAAAAAAAAAAAAGACAGTGAAAATTGGAAAGCGTGCACTGTATCCAGACAAAAACCCTCATCAGTGCTGTTCCTGCAGCATTGCAGATACCTTAATTTAGAATAAAAGTGGCTTCTGGATTCTGAGACCTCATTAATAAAAAAAAGGTGAGAGGGAACGAAGGAAGTGGAGAGAGAAAGCACACGGTTTAAGGGTAATGGATTTCAAGTTTTTGTGCTGATTTTCTTTCTTGTAGTCGATTTTTTTTTTCCTGCATATTGCAGCATTCCTCACTAGGAAGGCACAAAGCAGACAGATGCATGTAGGCTGAAATGGAATTTAAAAAGGAAAGTCAGGACTTCACAATTTAAACAAATATTTACTAGCAAATAATTATCAGCAAGGCTGATAAATATTTATTTGAGCTCAGGAACCCAGTAATATGCCCCACATGGAACAATTGTTTTGTTCTGTGACTCTGAAGGTAGAAACAGCATGTGGAATAATTGATATAGAGCCATCAACTCTGTCTCTGCACCCAAATGAAACAGGTTGGTTATAAAACAGCAAGTTTTGACCCTGTTTTGTAGGTCTCTACCATGTATTATAGTAATGTGCTGAAAATAGCGTTTACAAATTATTCAAACCATATGGTTACCCCGTCTAAATAATCCTGATTTTATTTATCTGCTGGTGTGGGAAGAGAAGTGCTTTGGGATATTGCTGGTGAGCAAGAATGGGGCTGTGCACATTGCTTGCTGCACAGTTTTTGTCTCCAGTTCTCCATCTGCCTCCCTGCTGGTCACAGCTGTACAGTGTTCTGAAGATGTCTCTAAGCTGAAATCCTCTCAGAATGGTGGGGAGATTTCCCAAGGCATTTCTGTGATGTTCTCTTCATCATTTTTATTCCAAAAAANCTAATTTTCTGACTTTTCAGGCATGCTTCCAATTTCATGGTAGCGCGCGCTTGGAAAAGGTGATCTCGGTGGTTGGAGTTATATTTTTGCAAGAGCATCTTTGAGATACAGGAAGTTAGCAAGTTAAAAGGTTCTTGCTTAGCTTCTTGGCAATTTAAAATAATTTTTGACTTAAATTTTTAATAAAGTTTTTGTTTGATTGTTTTAAATGAGCAGTTTATCAACTCTTGAATATATTGAGCGTTCACAAAATCTGCAGTAAATGGCAGAATGGTTAAAAGTGTTCCCATTGGGAAAAAATTTCAGAAGGTTTTGCTGGCTGTCCATTTTTTTTGTGAAGGCATTAGTCTTCAACAGTTCTGATTTTTCTAGATAGCTGCTTCCAGCACCTTCCATAATTTTGTAACTCCACAGCCAACCCAACCTTCTTCCTTAATATTTTACTGGTTTCTTGAGAAAGTAACTGACAGACTCTGGCACCGACTTTTCCTCCACTGACATTCTTCCATGCTGCTGCCAGATTTCCCTGTTTATTCCTTCATGCACAGGGCTCACTTTCCCACTTATTTTGTTCTTTGTCTAATCCATGTCTCCTGCTGTCGTTAGATTACGACTTTGTTGATGCCTTGCAATAAACCCTAGGTTTGGTACACCTTCCCTTGATCTCAGCCTCCCCTCAAGCACGATACACAAATCCTCCCTCCTGCTTTTGCTCCATGTCTTTATGCACAGCACTGATTCCCACCTTTCAGTTCTCAGCTCCCTCCTGGGTCTGTGCCGCTCTGGTCTCTCTCTGTTTCATCTTTCCAGATGAACTCGCCCTTCAGCAAGTTCAGATTTTATCTCTGCGCTTTACATAAAACTCCTGTCTGATGGAAAATTTGTTTTACATTACCATCATTAACTTCCATGGGCCTTATGGTTCTATCAAGCACATGCTCAAGTGTTGTGCTAATAGAGGCACATCGGCTGGATGAGTCATCCCCTAAAATCTGTTCTCTTTTTCTGACTGTCCCTGGGTTCTCACAAAGGCCGCCACCAGCTCGGATAACACCACTCACCATCCTAGTGTTGTCCCTGGCTGGGGCTGGTAGCCCAGGTGCTCTGTTTTGGCTGCTCTTTGGTCACCAAGTTTTATACTTCTGACCCCTAAAGCTCTTTAATTCATTTTAATTTCTTTCTGGTGATTGTTTTCTGTCATGTGTCTTTTTCGCTAAGCCCTTTCTCAGGGAGAGAACTGAAGTTTCACTAGGGCTGGCTTGGTGTCCAACCCTGTGGAAGAGATAAAATGTTGGTAATCACTGGATGTGCTTTTAATTTACTATATAGATTTTTCTTCTTTGAGTTTTTTAATTGCCTTTTGGGTCTGTGCAAAGTTTGAGCACAGACACAGTTTTGCACCAGAGTTCCAGAGCATGACAGGGATGGTGAGATGAGCTGTGCTTGTTCTGAACCTGTTACCTGCTAGTTTCATTTGGTATTTCTTAGTACTGGAAGAGGCAAGCGAAAAATTTATCGTTCTTTATTCTGCTTAAGAATTTTTAGTCTCTTTCCATATCTGCCCTTAAGATATTTTTCAGGCTGGAGATTGTTCAGAAGTCCTTCAATACCTTTGATCATCTGTGTCACTCTTTGTACCTCATTGTTCCAATCGTTTTAAAAAGAATAGACCAGAACCGCACATGTTCTGAGAACATTACAGATTTCTTCTCTGGCACAATGAAATTTCCTAGTTCTCTTTTCCTTTCTTGTGTTGTGGATTATTCTGTGTTTACAGAATAATGAGATAGCATTGTCATAAAATTTCCTAATACAATTCCACGAGGTGTTTCCTGAATGGTAATACCTAGTTCAGAACCCATCATTGCATCTATATTTTGTGTATTTTTTTCCAGATTTTTAAAAATTATTCTGCATAAATTTGTGGTCAGTTTCATCTGGCCTCTTATTGCCCAGTCATGACATACCATGATACACTTTTGCAAGTGAGATTTCTATTTTCCTGACTTTTTCAGTAACATAGAAAGTTAAGGGAAAAGGGGATGAATAGTCAGTTTACAAAACATACAAATGATGCCAACCTGCTCATTGCGTTTCCTTCTTTTTTTTTTTCTGAACTGACCGTTTTCCTGTTATCATATCTCAACTTTTTCCTTTTTTAATCTAGTTTTTCTCTTACTGTGTTTTGCTTCCAAATTTCAAAATTCAGTTTTGGAGAATCAGAAAAATATGAAGTGCATGGTGTGTTTTATGGTAGGACTGCACGGAAAGCCAAAAATCCAGTGGAACTTTTCTGAATGATTTATAAAAATGCACGGTGTGATTTGAGCGCGTGCAAATTTTCCACCGTTCAGTTCAGGGGATTTTAATGATAACACTTCAGAGGGACAAAAAATAATCTGCAGCTTTTTCGTTATTTTAGGTTTTGTTATTTATTCCCTTCTTCCCTACCTGCATATCAATCAAATGGGTTGTAGGACAAATACAGAGACGCATGTCCTGCCTTAGTACACTTGTCAAATACTGACTCCAAAACCATCTCTATTTTTTATCTCCCATATAGTTGGCACTGCAAATTGCCTGCTTGGCTCAGTTGCTTATGTAATTCCTTTTGCTCAAGCCTGTAATATCATTTCCAAATTGTGTATGCTCCAGGACCCACTGTCACTTTGAGCTTGTGGGTTACTTTCCTAGAAATTTAACTAAATAGCTGATCTGTGGTATAAGCTGCAACACATACTTCCATCTTTTCTCTGAGAATTCTCTTCCGTGCACGGATTGGAAAGATTACTTAAACTAACACATTTTGTAATATATATTGTTTCACTTGTGTTTGCTTGAGATTTTTCAATTTCTAAGGCAGACTTTGTATTTGAGATTCAAGTTCAAGGTAAATTGGAAATAAAAAAATAGAAAGTGGCTTGGAGTTGTAATGGAAAACAATAATTAGCTCTTCAGAGTATTTTCCTGAAAATATTATTACATTCATGTTGTACACACACAAACACAGACAAAAAAAATAGGATTACATTATTTGACATGCACTTCATTTGCACCTAGGCAAATTCAGCACAAAGGAGAAGATTTTTATTTCAGACTAAAAAATATTTTAGAGTGAAAATGTCTACCAGCTGTAGTAACTAGCATTACTAGAATTACCTGTTTCTAGAATTAGAATTGTATTTAACCTAATCCTGTAGTATTAGATTCGGTAGACAGAACCAGAGATTTGTCAATAAATAGCTTCTCTACTTTTTAAAGTTCTTGATAAAAAATCTTCAGAAAAAGTTGTGGTCACTAGCTTTTAGCTTTACTTTTGCTTTACTGCTCAGATTTGCAAAATGGTGGTAATTATTTTTCTTCCTCTTTTAACAGGTATATATTTTAAGTTCAGTAATGCATTTAAAACAGATTAAGATCATGCTGAAGATGAAAAAAAATCAGCTTCAGAGCAGCAAAAGGAATTAGAATTTATATATTGTAGTCATGCCATTTTGACCATCGGTAATTACACTATTTTTATGTTAATGTAGAAGACCCTTGAAAGAAGTATTTAAGCACTAATTATCTATTTACAAGAGAATGGCTTTGGAAATGCGGTGAAAAACATTGAGCTGTGTAGGGATTTAGAACAGATGTCAATTTTAAAATACTGGGCATGCTGAAAGAAAAGTATTGCTTTTACTGCAGTTCTTAAATGTATGGTGGCTTGGATGCATTTGTACATCCAAGGCTCAGACACAGAAAAGTGCACTGCAACACACTCTCCCAGTATTTCACCAGTTCTGGGGAGTTAGGATGTCCTAGGAACTTCAGAATATTAAACGGGCTTTTGTGAGTCTCAGGAATATTTAAATTGCATCCCTGTGTTGTGAAGATGATCCAAAGCATTGTACGCCTCCTATGCCAGTGGTGAGAAGCTGTAGAAGTGATGGGTGCTAAAGCATTGTTTCCCCATTTTCTCCTTCCAAACACATGTGCTTCTGGGGAATTTCTTGTACTTTGTACTAGTTCTGAGCTTGCCTCTTTCCAGTAGCCAAACTCTGGGATTCTGTGTCTGCAGTTTCATAAATACTCAGATCCCTGACCTTCCAAATGAATAAAAATACCCACTCCTACCCCAGACTAGCAGACAAGAGTAACTTTAGAAGGCAGTGTGGCCCAGAAGTGAAGAGAACCATGGAACTGGAAAGATCTGGGATGTGAGTCTGTGAACTGTCATTGCCTCTGGCAGAGATATTTGAAGGACCCTGAGGAAGACAGGCAACCAAATCCTAGTTAGTCATCTTCAGATTTGACAGCCTCTTTATTGTTCCCCCTTGCGAAATTGTGAAAATGATGCTTGATCCACCTACCACATGAATGTGTTGGAGGATTAATTATTCTCAGCTCAGCACTTTGAACACCTATTGTGCAGCACTGTAGACAAACATTAAACATGGTTATTAGTGCTGTGCACCTCGTACGGTGACATGACACACGGCTCTTTGTAGTCTTCCCTTCCAGAAGGTGACAAGTGGGAGATGCTGAAAGAGCCTCCGTGGGATCTGAAGATCTGTATAGGAATCTGTATCAGTGTGCACAGAGATCCATGTAGGAAGTGTAAAATGTTTTTTTAATTGTTGCTTTTTAACTCGGTTTTCCCAGCTCCTTCCCTTGTATCCCCAGATACAAGTTGTAACCAGAACTAGAATATTTCAGGGGGCAGGAAAGATGTAGTAGGAATTATAACTGCTCAGAAAATTTAAGACTGTAACTATCTCAGGAAGTAAAAAAACCTAACCCCATACTTATGAAAATGGACTGTGACTTATGTAGTTGGTGGCTTTCAAGCCATCAAGTGCCATGAGCTAAGGGGACACATCAAAGGAAGGTTCAGTCCAGGCTGACATTGCAGTCGTGCAATTTTGTAGGCATCTCTTGCAGACCACAGGTGAACAGAAGGTGCAGATCCGCATAACCTTTTGTCTTGACTCATTGCAGCTACTCTAATGGCCTAGTTATGCATTGAGCTGGTTCTGCATAATTACAGGGTAATTAAATAAACTGGGATAAAAGGAAGCCACTTTTCCTTTAGAAGTAATTTTGACCAATTATTATACGTGTGTGGGTGTGTATAAAGCACAGTATATCAAAGAGCCTAAGCTGGATTATTATCAGGTGTTTTTTTGAGTTTGATTTGCCTTCGTCTATTTTAAGGAGTCCTGTTTTACCAACGTGAGCAGTGTTTTATGTGTTTGCTGTTTTAGTGTTTGGTATAATTATTGGCTTTTTCAATGCAAGAATGGCTAGAGCTGGAAGGTTACAGATGACTTCGGAGGGAGTGTTCATTTACAGTATTATTCCAGATTACACACCATACAAAAAGTATGTTAATGTGAATTTCCCAGACATCAGCCCCAGTGTTGAAACACAGAACTGTCAAAAAGATGCTAAAAAGCAATCTGAGACAGTTATGCAGTCTTTCCACTGTATCACTTACTGCTGTATTCTAAAAGGTTGAAATGAGAGGTAGAGAAGCACTAAGTGGGCACTTACATGATTGTCACTTCTTTTAATGAATACTAAAAATTCTGCTCAGTATGAAACACCAGGAGAGAAGCAAAGCACATCTGCCTGTACAAGTTTTCATTTAACCAGGCAAAGTTGGGAACGGATAACAACTGCAAGCTTCAGAGGAGGTCCAAGGTTGATAAAGACGCCTCCCTTGGCACAAGGGGAGTGTGGACATCATGAGTTTGCACTTGGGTTATGTGCAGTGTTGATTTGGTTTACTGGGTTGCTGATAAAACAGGATGAACCCTTAAGCACACAGAATTCCACTTTGAACAATCTCAGCTGCAGAGCAATAGCAAACAGACAGTGTTGCTCAGCAGGCTGCATTGTGCAGCCTGTAGTTCAAGTAATGGTTCCCCAGCACTTCAAGTTATTTTGTAAAAATTATGTTCGCCATAAAAAAGAACCTACTGGAGTTCGGAAGTTAAAAATTGCCGCAATAATTTTGTAATTGGTGCATAAACATGCAAAAATTAGATGTTCGGTTGATTTTCTTAATTAGTAATCTGCAGTAATGAAAGGAATAAACAAAGATGTTCCTAGCTAAAGAATACATATATCCCTATACATAGTATATTACCAGAACTGCTGTCACATTCTTACACTGAACAAATGTAAGGGACTTTCTGAGGAAGGTTTGCTGTAAACCGATAAAAAACTCCACAGATGAAGTGAAGGAGTCTGTAAGATGATAATTCATCTGGCTATGTGTGAGTTAACTATGATATCCTGAGCTTGTTGATAGTTAAATAATCTCAAATAATAAGGAATTATATTGATGGAGGAAATTTAGGGCTGATTTTTTTGTGTTATGAGTTCTGGGAGCAGAGACTCTGCTGCCTGACTTCTTGGATCCTAGACCTGTTGGGGGTTCCAAGTTGCCTCATTCCTTTGAAACCTCTCCTTCACACTGGGCATTATTCACCTTAAACACTTCCAGGAAATTCAAGGGAACATAATTACCTGTGAGGTCTTTATATAGTAAACGGCTTTTTAGTGTGTTGGGCAGTTTCAGACAGATATGGACAAGCAGAGGGAAGTCTAAAGCATTGTACTTCTACAGGTTCTGTGTTTTCCCTAAGAAAAAAAAATAATTGCTAAAACTGCCAAATTAAGAGCAAGATATGTGTCTCCAGCATTTTACTGCGTAAAAGGGGAGATTACGAAATGGAAAGGGGAAGATAAGGCAGGAAAGATAAAAAGCCATGTAGCTGAGAAGAAGGAAAAGGATGACAGAAATCTCTTATCCCACATTAAGACAGAGGCTGACAGTGGATGGTGGCTTGGAGCCCCATCCCAAATTGGTAGAAGGCAAAAGTTAAATGTGGCCTGGAAGAGAAAGCTCTAAAGCCCAGGGCTGAACCTGAGCCTCAGTGTGTTTCTGACTGGATTTTGATCTGTAAGTATTTCATTCCAAATCCAGATAGGATGAAGTGGATAAAGGTTGATTATGGAGGAAGATAATTTTAGCTTCTTGCAAGGTAAACATCATGAGAGGAAAAAAACCCCAACACTTACTTTAGGGAAAAAAAGGTGAAATTTTGCCTAGAGTGAAATATTTTCACCCCAAAATATTTTAAATGGACATTTTGATTCATTTTTTTCCCCTTGGTAATGTCAGAAAGACTGTGAATTTCCAAATATATCCCATTCCATCCAAGTGGTATTTTAATACAGAAAAATATTTAGCTAAAATTTTTCCAACCGATTCTAGTTGCAGCTTATGTCCAGATTAGAGGCAAATTTTAGCAGAATCTTCTCAGGTGCCAAGAACAGAAGAATCCCTGGACTTTGGACAAAAACACTTGTCTTGTTTTGGCTGGTCAAAAGAAGATATCAGACAAAAAAGAATATAACCTCCCTCAGTTTCATAACTTTTCTTCTTCTTCTTTTTTTTTTTCTTTGTTTGAAATTACATCTTTGACTCCCATAGCATATGCTCTTGCATGTGTTTCTTGGCACTCCTGAAGGGCAGATCTGTTTCTTCCATGCTTCCTGCCTTAATTTTTTCTGGGGAATTAATTTTGTCCTGGATATGTGTGCAGAATTCCTGTGACAGACATAATTTTTCTTTAATAACATTGTATGCACAGAGCTTCTGTATTAATACCGAGTTTGCTACCTGCCCACCAGCAAAGCCATATGCTAGCATCAAATGTTAATTGGTTATCAGTTGGGGATTTAGTCCTACTCATCTGCTGGATGGATAGTGTGAGAAACTTACACCAGAGTTAATGGAACAGACTCTCAATCCTGTTGAATCGCCTGTCTGCTGTTGATTTGTTCCATTATAATCGCAACACAAAATGAGGTTTGGATTTGTTTTAGCATTGCAGGCTCTTTAAAATTCTGGTTTGTTTTCCAGTGTGGATTGACAGCAATCTAGAGAATCAGGGAGGATGGAGGGGACCTCTGGAGGACATTGAGTCCAGCCTCATCCTCAAAGCAGGAGTAGTTAGAGACCAGAACTTTGGCCCTTCAAGGGAAGACATTTCCCAGCAGCTCAGGGCACCTCTTTCACTTTTTTACCATCCTCATGGTAAAATTCTTTCATTGTAGCATGTTCTCACTTGTGCCCCTTGCTGCTTGTCGTGCACCTCTGGGAAGGACTCGCTCTTGTGTTTTTCCTGAACTCAAGTGGTTGCTGACCAGCAGCAGGGTTTGACCTGCATCTCCTCTGGGTCTGAACAGCCTCAGATCTCAGACTCTCCCCTCATCCCAACTACCTTGGCAGCTCTCTGATGGACTTGCCTTAGTTTCTCAGTGATTTTTCCTGTCACTGAAGAGCCCAGGATGGGACCCCACCCTCCAGAGGAGGTCTCACAAGCGCTACATGGAGGAGAAAGGTCACTCCCTTTGATCACCTGGTTTTGCTGGTGATCGGCACAGCCAGGGTGCCATGGCCACAAGGACTCACTCCAGAGTCTTTTTGAGTGGAGTTATTCCATCCTGGGTGCAGCTGTGGGAATAACTGATGAACGTGGAAGTGTTTGAATTACCTGTGATCAAGAGCTGTTGGGACAAAAAATAGAAATCTCTTTCCTCTAGGGTTGTGCATGGGAACACAGCCAAACAACAGCTTTTAAATTTTGTGCTCTTGGGGATGCTCTGCTCCTAGCCAAGGAAGCCAGGGCTACAAAACTGTGCAGAAATCTGTTTCTTACACATAACTTCACAACAAGTGCCTAGGCAGGAACAAGATTTCAAAGAGTTATACCTAAATCTGACCTGTTACTTCAAGAGCACTCGGAGTAAAAAGCAAAGAATGTTCTGAAGTCTTCCAATGTTTGAACAAAATGTTGCTTAATCTATGAAAAAGCAGAAGAAAATACCCTGTTAGTTAAAAAAATTAAGATTTAAAGGGTAAAAAGTATAGTTAAGGAGACAAAGAAAAGGGAGTAGTTTTACCAAAGCCTAGTGTGGAAGGAAAGACAAAACCAAACAACTGAGCTGCATACTCATCAAAAACACAGTTGTTAATTGAAAAGCTGACAGACCTGTAACTACAGCAGTGCTTCTGGCCGCCACTATAATAAATGTAACTGTACATTTAGAGTAATTTGCTAATTTGCCTAAGTAACACCCACAAACAGCAACATGACATAAATACATTAGTGGAAGCAACAGCTATAACCAGCTCATACAGGTCCTTGGCTGCTAGATGGATGGATCAGATGAGCTGGAAAAGATTTACCAAACACAACAATATTGTGGGATACATGATTTCCTTATTCCTTTAGGGCCTGAAGATGCCCATACTTACTGCAGCATGTAAATAACATTTTTAACTTATGTGTGTGTCTGTGCACACACCTAAAAAGCTTGTACAGGTAGAATATACATCTTCTAAATGCTAAGAAGCAAAATGGAGAAGTCTTTCAGGTAAACTATTTAATCTTGAAGATTTAACATGGAATTATAAATATCTGAAAAGGGTTTTGGTTAAATATTCTAAAGACACATGTGTATTTGGTCCATAGGAAAGACTGGAACATGTATTATCAGCTTTCCTGTTACAGGTGTTACAGGAGTCTGAAACTTGTACTTCAGAATCACCCACGTCTTCATTTGGCAAAGTTCAGCCCTGCATCACCTCCCTTAAGCTAACACTGTTCTGTCTTCAGTTTCCATAACTCTGAATCACCCTGTTGCATTTTATTCTGCAGTCCTACTCATGCCAATTTTTGCCATTGCATATTAACTGTTTTTCTGCATTCTCTAAATAACCTGCCTCCAGGTTAAGCTTGGGCCATGGCTAAGGATTTTTATGTTACCAACAATGCCTTTCTAAAATTAAAACCCCACAAAATTGCTGTTATGCAAGGTGGGTTTAATTCTCAATAAAATATTTCTTTCTGCTCCCAATCTCCTCTTCATTCAAGTCTTCATCCTGATACAAATTACCAGTGCAGAAACAAAGCTAATGAATGCAGCTTTGCACAGTTTCCTCCCAGATGTGCTTGGGAGGTTTGTGCTGAGCTGTTTGGGACAGGCAGTGGCAGCTCTCAGGGACAGAATCCAGTGAATAACCAAATGGGGAGTCAGGTGGAAAGTTTCTGTTTCAGTGCTGCTCTCAGGAAAAGCCCACGTGTGTGGGCATATATATTCTTGCCTTCATCAGGAGGTTGTTCTAAGGTTTTTCACTAAATACGGGTTGTAAAATATTCTTGAACATGAGTCACTTTAAATTATAGTCCACAGAGCTAAGGGAGTCACTGAGAAAATGGAGCAGGAATAAAAAAAAAAAAAACCACGGGATAGAGGCAAACAGTGATATTTCACTGTGGGATGTGGGTTTTTGACAGCCAAACTGAATCCATGCCTTGCTTGAAGGCTTGGTATTAATGTCAGGGCAAAGACCCCACTGGCTGACCCGAGTTCTGAGTGTTAGACCTCGTCAGTAGAGGCTGACAAAGACCCCAGCTCTGGGAGAAGAGAGCTGACATGATTTTATGAAGCATTACGGCTGATCTTCTTTGAACCCTAATTTCTGTCAAAGAGTTATCATCACTGTCACAGTAAATGATACTTGCAGCACAAATGGCAATTAACTAGAAGTAAATAGTAGAGCAGAAGTCTGCAGACTGGTTTTTAAGGTTGATGAGTTGAAAGTAATTTCAACACATTAATGCTAAGCATGCTAAATCATGCCATGAAAAAGACAGTAATGTCATTTACCTGAAATCAGCAGGAATTACAATAACATGTTAGTAGGAGTAGGCTCGATTGTTTCAAATATGTGAGCATATTACAGGAATCGATAACACTTTGTCTATCTGTTTGCTTTTATCAGATTTTTCCACAAAACAAGTAATTTGTTTGTTTTTCACTGTTTTAGGTAGCCTGCCCTATGAATACAAGATTGTGATAGCAGGAAATCATGAATTGACCTTTGACCAGGAATTCATGGCTGACTTAATCAAGCAGGACTTTTACTATTTCCCCTCTGTTTCTAAGCTGAAGCCAGAGAGCTATGAAAATGTACAGTCTCTTCTAACAAACTGCATCTATCTTCAAGACTCTGAAGTGACGGTGAGGGGATTCAGAATATATGGCTCCCCTTGGTAAGCAGGTTTTTAAGCATGTATATTAAAAAAAAAATATATTGTTGATTTCTATCACATCAGCCATTTTGTCTGCATCAGCTGTATTTGGATTGCTGTGTTAGGGAGAAAAGTAACACTCGCTTTGATAAACTTTTTACATTTTCTTGTAATGAATCATTCCTGTGACAAAATATGTGGGTATGGTTAACCAAATAATGATGGGGAAAAAGATGGTGTGCTCTTCAAACTCTCAGCCAGGAGCAGTTGTTTAACAGTCCATGCAGGGGGCTTTTGTGTCAGAAAATATATTTTCTATCCTTGGTGAGTTTATTTAATTACAGGTTAATTTTATTGCAAGGCCACATTCTTTTGACAATTTCCATCCTACAGATAATATTGGAGGTTCATTAGTGTATACAGTAGTCATTTAACTCAGTGAACATATTTCAGCAACTCTGAAGGTTTTTTTATTGCATATCCCTCAGAATCTTTCTTTTATAAAGTAATAGCTTTCCCCAAGGTCTAGCTGAGCTTCTAAAGTCAACAACTCAGTGGCAGCTTAATATTTCATGGATTTTGCTCTACTGCACAGTGAACAGTTAGAACCCCTTGACAGTATTGGGCACAGATGGACTTTAGCTCTTGACTTCCTTGTATGTTCTGCTTCTGTGTCTCTTACTAATGTCACACTGGCTGTTTATTATTTCTGCTGATGGGACTGTAAATTGGGTCTTTCATGAGCATTTGGTTTATTGTTTGAAACAAGTAAAAATGTATTTTAAAAGGCAGGTTTTTAAGGGAATATATAATTCTTCCTTTTAACATCACATCAGGCTGAAATGTAGCAAACAAGTTGTCAAACCTGATGCATATACCCCGATGTGAATTTTCAGCGTGAATAAACTGTGAAATCTCTTGAATTTTTATTTTTTTTCTTTTTTAAGGAAAATTGGCTTTTTCCCATTTGGTTACTTGAGATGGGTGTTAATTTTGCCTGAGCTTATTATTTTACATTTGTCTAGATTAGTTTCTTTCTTAAATGCACCCTTCTCTTTCTCCCTCTCAGACCTCCAGATCTTTCTGTTGTTCTGTTTTTTTTTTCAACCTACCAACCTGCTGTGTTTTAGTTCATCCTCCTCTTGTGTGTAGAGCGTATGCAGTCAATGTGCAGTTTACTTAATTTCCCAAATTATTTGGGAAGATGTTAGATGGTATCAGTCCCAATATTAACTTCTGAGAAATGCCACTTGGCATCTTTTCCCATTTTGATGTTCGACTGTAAACACTGTAATTATGCTCTGTTCACAATGTGTCTGGCAACCTCATATCTTCATTGCAGTGTTCATAACCAGGCACCATATTTCAGTGTCAGTAATAATCTTCCAGGCAGTGAAGTACCAAAAGTCTCATGGAAGTCTAGAGCAATCAAATTAAAGCAAAACACTATCTATAAAGTAGTACTATGTAGAGGCTAAAGAGAACCATTTGAGCTTTCTGTGCATGATTGGATCTGTAAAAAACCTGTTGAGAAAACCTTTTGTTCACCCACTAACCCATTGATAACGTTTCTGTAAAATCAGCTCTACCACATTCTCTTTGTGTGCAAATCCTGTCACTCTGCACGAGTTGCCTGAGCTACCTGCCATGACCTATCCATTAAAAAGAACACTGTCTTCAAGTAAAAAGAATACTTCCCATCTTTTCTGCAACTCCAGGTTATAGCTGCACTTCCACACTCCATTTTTCACAGTGCTGCTAACTCATCTCACAGCCCCTTATGGTCCAGGAAGTTGAATGTTGAGAAGTCTCCTGAAGATATTTGCTTTTTTCCATCTGGGAGAGGGTCTTGATGAAAGTCTTCCACCCAAACTGGTTTTTTTTTTTTTTTACTCACTATTCAGCAACGCTGAATGAAGTTTCCAGGCCAATTGGTGACATGTCCAGTGGAAACATCGACATCTTTATTAATCTATCAGGGCAGCAGATGCAGAAGTTGCAGAGTCCCATCAGCCAGCCCAACAGTCAGAAAGCTTGGGCAGACAGACAGCTCTCTGCTGCTGGATTTCAGGCTGTAGTGCACTCCTGTGCCTAGTGAGCACCACTGTTCTTTGGCATTTCTGTTGCTATTCTTCGTTTGCCCTAAAAGGAGATGGTTGTCATAGCATAGGGAAATCAATCTCAGTTTCTTCCTACATCACAGTAATGTAATCTCTAAAAAGATACAGAAATTTGCTGAACTTTACATGGTGAATCTCTTTTTTTTTCTTTTTTATTTTTTTACCCAGCATTAAGCTAGCCCACCAGAAAATATTGATGAACATAGTCAAAACTTCAAAATTTAAAATTCTTTAAGATCTCAGAACTCCATAAGAAAGTTAAATTCCGTCCAGTTCCTTGTCTAGTATCCTAAAATAATTTTCTTTTTCTGCTTTGCATATATCCACCTAGACTTTCCATTTCTGGTTGCAGCGTTGACTTTCTGTCTTACATCACCTTTTGTAGAAATAATTAGAAGCTAGAGATATCCTTCATTCATAAAACACATTAATCAAGAGTTCCAAAGTTCTTTGAGAACACTGGAGTAAGGTCTGAGTGAAAGACAAGCAGAATTAACTTAGTGTCTTTTGCCTGTAGTCATCTGCATTTTTTATCTATAACCTGTACACATTAGATTTTACTTCTATTTAAAATGTTTTAGTTGCAAATTAAACCATGAGAGACTGGTTTGCATAACATGCCAGTCCCTAAGGTCTTTTAAACATGTACCACTTGTGTGTGGTTAAATATTTTTAATAGCACTTGGTATTTTGTCCTCTATTATTACCTAAAACTAAGTGGTTATTTTTAACTGCACAGAAGAAATGGGGCAGTGTTTTGTCTCAGAAACCAATGCCCTAACTCTCCTGGGCTCCAAGGGCAAGAATTCAAGTGCCAGATTGAGCCTCTACTCACCGACCAAAATTTCACAGTCTCAATTGTTAATTACACAAGTATTATCTTTGAGCAGGGAACAGCCATGTTGAAATGCAACTTGCAACACACAAAACCAGCTACTTAGGAATTAGTACTTGCAAAATCCATATCTTGGGCCATGGGTTATCAGGATAGATGATAAGGAGAAGTGTGAGAACATCAGGAGTTTCATGAGAAACTCAGGAATACCAAGATTTTAAATGTGCTGAATGCAAAGGGTAGCTCTGTTTGGTCTAGGGGCATGATGCTTCTCACAGGGCATATGGGGCTGGCTGCCACATCTGGATGAGCAGGGCATCAGTAAGGATACAATGTGCTTCAGAGAATCCCAGGAAGGGACCACAGTGATCATCTGGTCCCACCTCCCTGCTCCGGAGCACACAGGACAGGATTGTGTCCAGAGGGGTCTGGAATATCCCCAGTGAGGAGACTCCACAGCCTCTCTGGACAATCTGTCCAGGGCTCTGCCCAGGGAAGAAGTTCTGCCTCATGTCCAGGTGGAACCTCCTGGGGCTCAGTCCCTGCCCGTGGCTCTGGTGCCATTGCTGGGCCCTGCCCTGAGCCCTCCCTGCTCACAGGGACACACAGGGATCAGGGCCCCTCTCAGCTGGGGCTCCTCTCCAGGCTGGACAGCCCCAGCTCCCTCAGCCTTTCCCTGGCAGAGATGCTCCAGGCCCTAAATCATCTCTGCAGCCTCCGCTGGCCCCGCTCCAGGAGCTCCCTGTCCCTGCTGTGCTGGTGATCCCAGAGCTGGACACGGCTCTCCAGATGTGCCCCACAGGGCTGGGCAGAGGAGCAGGATCACTCCCTGACCTGCTGGCACTGCTTTTCTCAATGCACTTCCTTCAGAACACCCAGATGCTGGGAAATGTTGGGTCCTCTTCAGTGTAAAGTCTGGACAACCCTGATTTTTGTTGCAAAAACAAGTCACGAAAAAGTGCACTCTGGTTTCATCCCAGCAAAGCCCAGGGCATGGCCAGAACATATTCACAGACCTTGGAACAATCTTGTGCAGACAATAACCTTAGTTGCTGTGAATGTAAAAGAGAAGACTTTAGTTCCTCAATAACATTTACTCTAAAATGGAAAGCTTCTGTTTGAAAAGTACTTTTAAACATCCTTTTTGTTCTGAACTGTTACGAAGGTAGACAAACTGGCAGATAGAATAACCCAAATAATTCTATGTAATGATTCCGTATAATATATTTGGGACTGCTAAGACTTCCCAAGGATGAAGCCATTTCCTAGAACACCAGAGAGGTGGGAGAGAAAACATCCTTTTTTTTTTCCAAGTGTTTTCAAGACTTGGTAGACAGTCATGGCTGACCAGATCTAGTGGTGATGAGAGCTAGTGAGTGGTAGGTTGGACTGGAGATCTCCAGAAGTCCTTTTTGAGCCATTTTTCCATGATTCTCAGTCCCACTATGGAGCTAGAACTGTGTGTGAGGCAGACACCTGAAATAGGCAGGTATCAACAAAAGCCTTGCAACAGGGAGTTTGCTGTTGTTATCACACTCACTACAAGCAGTAGATGGTCCCCACAGCTGGTTCAGAAGTCAGGAAGCTGACATAGTGGTAGAAGTTTGCATTTGGCTTTGAAGCAGAAGGTCTTTGTCATCAGACAGGGTTCTGTGCTATCAGACAGGGTATTAACTCTACGATGACATCATTCATGGGCCCATACTAATAATTTATTAGTGAGTATTTGAGTTACAGATTTTCAGCCTTCTATTGTAGTTCATCACACACCTCCCCTGTCCCTTCAGTACTATTTTTCAGGTAAGAGTTTTAGTACCAGCCACAGCTTGAAGATAGACTATGCCATCCACACTCGTTTCTGTACTGCCAAAGATTTTAATTGCACAATTACCCAGGGTGTTTGCACAAAAAGACCTGATGCATTCAGTGCACAAGATCTGCTGTGCTTGCTTAATCCTTTTACAGTTGTTATTCAGAAATGCCCTGTGAAAACAAATACCCATAAAGATTCATGTGCTTTTATGTATCAACATGAGAACAGGTCTCTGAGGTTTGTAGAAAAGATGTGCATCTCTAAAGGACAGGCATTCTGTGTCTTGTGTCTTCCACTCTGATCTTGTGGAAAATGGCAAGTGGCCTTTCTTTTAAGAAGTGGATTATTGTGCATTAGTGGCAGGATAAGAGTACACACTTTATTTGATAGTGCAAAAGAAATGCAAGTGGCAGAAGGAGAAGGCCTTTTTCCTAGCTACTGATTTTCCATGGTAGTTGTGAGCAGATGTATACAGCTGCAGGAGAAACTTTGCTCTTCCTGCTTTCAAACAGGCATACAAGGTGGCAGGAGAGCATTTTTTCTCTTTCAGCACTTTTTTTCCATTTTCCACCATGTGGGGAAGGAAAGGACAATCACAACTCTCTTGCAAACATATGACAGTTTCATTATTCTAAATGACATATTGGCCTGGATAGCTTAAAGAAGCTCTTTTGGATGAGATTGCGTCCAGACTCATTATCCAGAGTGGATTTTTACTTGGCTTTAATTTTCTGGAGGGATCTATTCCTGTGAAACAGAACCTCATTTTTCTTTTGGCAGAAGTAATTTTTTTTTCCCCTAGTGTCTATGTATTCTCATTTCCTCCTTCATTCTTTTGCTAAAGGCCTTCTGAACTTCAGAAACTCCTAATTTCCCAGTTAGGGAAGAGGGGAGAGTAAATATTAATGTCAGTCTGGAAGGGCATTTGTGACCATTTGTCCTGCAATGACAGATGCCTGGGCTGGACTCTTGGAGTTTTGTAGCTTCCCTCCAATGGAACATTGGTTAGATTTGGTCTGGCATGTTTGCATATGGACCAACAGCTCTAGTGCCACATTATTTTTCCAAAATTGGGAACTGAGGAAAGCAAGTTAAGGGTGTGTATGTGGGGAGCAGTTTCTTTCTGCTCAAGTCTTGTTTATATTGAGTTTAGCAAACTCTCCATCCTGTGAGCTCCAGCTTTGTCAGAGGAGATGGATGAATTCCTTCCAGCCTAAAGGACATCAATATGTAGGTTGCATTAGTGAGTATCAGCCCAAAGCAGCCTCAGACAGGGGGCTTATTCTCCAAATCATCATCCCCTTTTGGTTGGAGAGTTGGAAATTTGTTCCAACCTCTTGTTTCTTTTCTTGATGCAGTACAGTTGTCTGGACTATTCCAGCCAAGTGTTTTTACTCAAGCTGTGCATCCAGTGTGGTCAGGAGTGCTTAGCCATGGGTGTGTAACTCTTGTCTGAGCTGTTATTTTCTTGTCTGATTGGTGTTTTTTTCATAGAGTAGGTGACTTTGTTATTTGACTCCTTGTCAAGTGTTCTCTTTCTTCTCTGTGTGTGTGCACTTGGCATAGAAAGGCTGGTAACTTCCATGTGCAATCAGGGCAGTTTCAAAGAGCCTGCAAAGGGCCAAACTGAGGGAGCCTTATTTTGGTTCCATGCAGACTCCAGGCTTAGGTCTGGATTTCAGTTCCTTCCTTCTCCATCTTTTCAAGAACAGCTGTAACAGTCTCTTTCATTCCTCACTGAGCTCAGTTTCCATCAGCAAAGATTTATAGATTCATTTCATGAGAGGGACACGCTTTCATTTTGCCAGTGATGAATCACCTAATGTTTACTTTCTGGGACCTTGTACAAATTTTTTAGTCATTGAGGTGAACATCAATTAAAATGGAACTGTATTAAAACAAAATATTGACTTCATTTAACATAATAAACCTCCCAAGCTGGGAGTGTGGTTTCCATATAGAGCAGCAGCAGCAGCTCAAGTGGTTTCACTCCCCAGAATTCACAGAGAGTAAGAACTTCTGCCTCAGAGTGACAATTCCAATTCTTAGTTCTTATGTCCTCTTTCAAATTAAAAAACATATCTAGCATCTTCAACATAACAAAACTGTATAGGGAATCCAATTGTTACACAATTTGGACAAAACCATACTGGAGATGTTTTTCTTAGTAAAATACCTGATCTTTTATGTTCTTTTCTTGCTGTACCTTCGTTTGGTCAAAAGATAAAAATACGAATAACTGAAGTGTGTTTGCTTCTGTACTGTCTCCTGAAGCAAAATTCGCTCTAAAATTCTTCCAAACTTCAGATTAAGTAGATTTCTGAGCAGGTGGCTGGTTTGCATGTTCTGTGCTACAGTTTTGTGTGGATGGATGCAGAAATCCTGGGTATGGATGAATTATAGACTGCTGGATTTTGGCCACTCAGAAATATGTTTTAAAAGTGGTAGATGTTCCCTGATTGTTGAAGTTGGAAACTATTTGGAGTTGTTTTAATTAGTGACTTTGAGGCAGGCAATAGAAGAGAGTAATTTAGGTAGACTTGACGTGGTTCTTGCAAAAAAAAAAAGCAAAGTAGTCAGTGGGAATAATACACTCTACTCATTATTTAGAAATGAGGCATCTCAGGTTTCAGAAATTTTTGAGAGAAGTTTGGCATCTAAGCCTACTTGATGTGGCTGTATTACTGTGGTGAGAATGCTGAGGGTATTTTATTTCAGGCATGCAGTATAAGGTAGGTAAGACATGACAGATGTGTTAGAAATAGAAACATGTTCAGAAGAGAGAAAAAAAAGTTCATCATTCTGTTAAAATATATTATCAGTCTGAGGCACGTAGATACAGGTTTAATTGTATTTTAACAGAATGCTGGAGTGATATTTTTATTTCCTCTTTTATACTTACAAGAAGCCATTTTCCAGTTTGGAAGTGGTGCTTCTAAAACAACTTAAAGCCACAATGCACTTGGAGTTTAGTCTGCAGCATATGGAAGATCATAAGCACGGTTTTTCCTGCAAATTGTTTTGATCTATTAAGCTCAGCTGTTCAGGGAAAGTGTTGTGGAGAACTGAACTATACTGAACTTCTGGAGTGTGAAAGGTTTTCCAGTGGCAGAAAGTGAGATTTAACATTCTGGCTGTTTTACCAGCAGGAATGGACCACTGGGTTGTTTTTCTCCTTTTTTTTTTTCTCTTTTGTTTACAACAACAACAAAAAATTAGCTTAAATTGGTGCATTTGATATGATGAATTTGTCTTGGAAAGCATTTCATTTTCTGCATGACTTGAAAATACAGGAGATGTGAATGTCATTCAGCAGGCTCTGAGTCTAGAGGTGCTATTGCTTGTGTGAGCAATCCTACTGAATTCAAGAGAGGTCTTTTTAATGAATGCTTCCATACAAATTAAGTGACTGAAATGAATTAGCAAGAAGCATTAACATTTCAGGAAAAAAAGTGCATGGAAGAAAATAAAAATTTGTTAGCTCCAAGTGAATTTTCTATATCATGTTGAACGAGTATAGCTGTTATTAGCTAATTAAACTCTGCAATAGGTATGTGAACAAATGAAAATGTAGACTGAACTACACCTATTGTAGTCCATAAATACCATCATGGTCAAACCAATGCAATAAATTCTATTTATTAAGTACTCCTGAGTCACAGCAGTTTAGAATATCACTTTTTTTTTTTTCTTTGCTTGTTGATGAACATTCCAGAAAATGTTCTCTCTCAAATAACATTTCTTCTTAGCATTGCCTGGGGCTGAGGAGTCTGGAACAGTTCAATCCCAGAGTGTCACAATAGAGGAAAATCAGTAGTTTAGACAACTCTGGCATGTTGTGCATTAGGGATATGGATCAGTTCTTTAACACATTTCACTGTGACCTCTTGCAGAGGGAGTTTAGGCAGGTAATGAAGCCAAAAGTGCTTGGCATCCACTTGGCAGTAAAGCTCCTTCACCATGTCTGTACAAGTGTGCAGGACCCACACATGCATGTGTGCTGAATATAGACCAGAAATTATATTAATTTCAACATAACAATTTTGGGCAAATCCTATTCCTTGTAATGTCTGAACATCTTGCATTTGGCTTTGTATTTCTTTATGTGGAGTGGAGATTTGCATTTACTTGCTTTTCGATGTTCCTCGCTTTAGTTAAATTTGAGAGCAGTTGAAAAATATATTGCTTTAGTTTAATTAGCTTGGTAGGGAAAAACTCCTTTCCTGGGCAGTAATTATTAGTTGTGTATTATTAAAAGGAAGTAGTTCATGTTCAGTTACTTAGCAGAAATAATTGAATCCTCTGATCCAGTAAACTAGCTCACTTTGGATTCAGCTGGTTTTTAATTTAAGACCTGTAGAAGAGGAGACCTGTAATCTCTCTATGGGGAATTGGCTTCACTTTCCTGCAGTTCATAAACCACAAGAGTGAAATTGCTATCCCCCACAGCAGTTTTCTCTTTATTTTTCACATTTGCTCCAAAGTTTAATTTAATGAGACAGAGCTGATTTTAAAGTTTAAAGTGCCTTTTTTTTGTTGTTGTTTTGCTGCCTCCCCCCCCCCCCCCCCATTTATTTTTTTTTTCTCCTTGAACAAAAGGACTTACCAGCTCTATCTGTAGTCTGAACTGTAGTCCCAGACAGCAGCAATTTCCGACTGTTTCAAAGATGTAAACACAGTTGGGCACTGCAATGAGTCCTTTGGTGGTATTCCAAGAGGAAACACAAATAGCCAACTAAGTTTGGAGTGGGTCTACATGGAGCTGACTCTCAGCTGGAGTAACTTGGCAGTGCTCCACCAGCTTTTGGGCCATTTACACCTGGTGAGAATCAGCCTCCCTACTCCGTGGTAGCTTCTGTGTGTGCATTTTCTCCAGGTTTTGATACAGTAAAGGTGCTGCTACATCAAGAAGGAGATGGTGGCTCTACACGGAGAACTGAAAATAGAGCCACTGCCACGGGAACTAATTGTAACAAAGCTGTCTGAGTTCTTTCTCTTTTCCCTGACTGGATTTTAAGGGGAAAAGTAATTTACCACTTATGAACACTTCCTTTGGACTTTCTGTTCATAAATTATTTCATTTAATAAATTAGCATTGTTTAAAATGAATTAAAATGAGGATTTTTTTCTTCACCACTAAGAAAGCAGAGAAAGTTGGAACCAATCCTGGAATTGTTTAGGTTGGGAAAGGCCCTTAAGATCAAGTCCAAACATAAAACAAGCACTGCCAGGGCCAACACTAAACCCTGTCCCTAAGCACATCTACACATCTTCTGAACCTCCAGGGCTGGTGACTCAACCACCTTCCTCTGCAGCCCCTTCCAGTGCCTGACAGCCCTTTCCATGAAAAAATTCTTCCTAATGTCCAACCTGAACCTCCCCTGGGACAGCCTGAGGGTGTTCCCTCTCATCCTGTCCCTGTTCCCTGGGAGCAGAGCCCGACCCCCCTGGCTGTCCCCTCCTGTCAGGGACTTGTGCAGAGCCACAAGGTCCCCCCTGAGCCTCCTTTTCTCCAGGCTGAGCCCCCACAGCTCCCTCAGCCCCTCCTGCTGCTCCAGCCCCTTCCCCAGCTCCCTTCCCTTCCCTGGACACGCTCCAGCAGTCCCTCAATGTCTTTCTTGTGCTGAGGTTCCCAGCAGTGCCCCAGGGTGTGAGGTGTGTCCCCAGCAGTGCCCAGCACAGGGGACAGTCACTGCCCTGGCCCTGCTGCCACCATGGCTGGCACAGCCCAGGTGCCATTGGCCTCTTGCCCCCCCTGGGCTCCTGTGCAGCCCTGTGCTGTCCCCAGCACCTTTCCCAGGGCCTTTCCCAGCTTTGCAGCCCCTCTGGCCCAGCCTGGAGCTGCAGGGGGTTGGTGTGAGCCAAGGGCAGGAGCCAGGACCTGGCCTTGTTGGGCCACTGGGCTGGGCCCATGGATCCAGCCTGTCCAGATCCCTCTGCAGAGCCCTCCTGCCTCCAGCAGAGCCACACTCCCACCCAGCTGGGGGCTGTCCATGAACTCACTGGGTGTGCCCTCCATCCCCTTGTCCAGATGACCAATAATAATATTAAACAGGAGCCCTGGGGACTCCACTGCTGCCTGGCCCCAGCTGGATGTGGCTCCATTCCCCACCACTCTGGTTTTATTCCCAGGGGCTCACCCAGGCTGTGAGCAGCCAGTGTCCCCAGGAGAGTGTGTGGGAGACAATGTCAAAGGCTTCCTAAAGTCCAGGGAAACAGATCTACAGCCTTTCCTTCATCCACTGAGGGGTTGTCACAGAAGGAGCTGGGTGGGTACAGCAGGAGCTGCCTGTCACAAACCCACCCTGGCTGGGGCTGATTCCCTGGTTCTGCTCAGCCCTCGGGTGGATCCCATCCAGCCCTGTGGACTTGTGTGGTGTAGCAGTCACTGACTATTTCCCCCTGGAAAATACAGGGCTCCATTCTGCTCCCTGTCCCTGTCTTCCAGCTCAGAGGTTCAGTACAATGAGAACAACCAGCCTGTTAAAGAGTGAGGCAGAGAAAGCAATGAGTAGCTCAGCCTTTTCCTCAGTCCTTGTCACCGAGTTTCCCTCCTGCATCCAATGAAAGGTGGAGAGTCTCCTTGGCCATCCTTTTGTTTCTGATGTATTTATTATTTTACCCTCTTTTACAGCAGTAGGCAGGTTAAGCTGTATCTGGGAATTGGCCCTTCTGCTTTTTTTTCTCTACATAACCCACAACATCCCTGTAAGTCCTCTTGAGTTTCTTGTCCTTCTTCAGAAGGTCATAAATTCCCTTTTTTTTCCCTGAATTTGGACAAAGCCCTCTGAATATTACAACACAGGGTTGCAGCTGTGTGTGTGTCAAATATTTCTAATTGTGTAATCTACATCAGATAAATACATTTTTAAGGTATCTCTGATTCCTAGATAGTTGAAGGACAGCTGTTAAACATATACTTTTTTTGGTATAAAAAGCTATATTGCAGCAGTTTACACTGTGGAGTGAATTTAGGACTGTGGGAAAATGTAAATATGGAATTTAGGATTGCTTGGATTTTGTTCACTTCAGGTAGACACATGGCATATGAAGTATCAGTATGTGCTTTTTTAAAGAAAACAGTAATTTCATCTGTTACTAAATTTGGAACATTAATAATAATGCACTTCATGCATACATGCACACATGTTGCATTAATTTATTAGTTTTGGAAGTGTTTTCATGCTTGTTTAAATCAAAATGGATTTGAATTTTCTATAGTAAAAGAAGGTTAAAGAAAAAAAAGGAAAGTCAGAAAAGAACTGGCAGAGAGTTAGTCCATATGGCCTGATTACTCCTGGTATTTTGAGTTAAGAATGTAAAACCTCTGGTGAATTACTAAAAGGAGTAAAACTCTTGGGCCTGACTGTAACTGTGGGGCTCAGTGACTCTGTGGCTACTCTGAGAGCCTTTTTTGTTGTTTCTCAGAGCATCTACTACATATCCTACATATTTTAGTCATATTTCATCTGGGAGAGCCTTTAAAAGGGAAATTCCATCTACTCGGGTGGCAAACACCTGCAGTGTCTTAGGGGACTACAACAAACACCAGTTAGCTGGAAGTGTGGAAGAACATTCTTTTTCTTTAGCTGTCTGGGCATCTGACAGTGAATAACCATAAAGATGCCGTGCATAGTTGGGCATCATTTTTTTTTTTTTTCCTTTCTCAGCTGACCCCTTCTTGGTGGGTTTTACATTTAAAATGACATGGTGACTGTACTGCAGAGGAGCTATTAATCCTTCTTTCTGTGACTGCCAGCTATCAGTTTATGGGCTGGTTAACCTGTATCTATATTTTTAGTTGCTGAGAATTCAAAAGACTGGAGGAACAAGCTCTGAGACATCAGGAATTCTACACCTTATCTCTGCATTAAATCCCTAAGACTGTACTGAAAGTCTGTACAGTTCTACATCTGCACCCTCAGCATTGAATCTTTTGACTAATTATTCCAAATTAGCTTCTACCTTTGTTTGTTTTATTATTTTTTAAAAAATATCAGATGGGGTATAATCATTTGCCTTCCAGAAGAATGAGATAAACTATCTGCATTAGGTACTGGCATATTTTAAATTCAGTCTTTCATTAATTTTCCTCCATACCTGTTACCTTCTTGTTTTCTTGTTATGAAGATAAAGTAGATTTCATTTTATTTTTCATTGTTTTATAACAGATTAATGTTAGAAATTATCAGTTCCTATTAGTCATAGCTCATTCTTTCTTCTTTGCAGTCAGAACTGTATGAAATCCTTTACTAAACAAAAGATGAATGATTTAATGTGTAACTCGAATTGCAAGAGAAATAATTACTGACAAAGGGCCGTAGTCAGATTTTTATCCTTCTTTCCTTTTGTGAAAACAATAATTTAATTTGATTCAGAGTTTCAAGAATGACAACCTTGGATGCAAAGCAAGTAAGGCAAAGTTCCCCATGGAAGCAGAGTTGTGTGTTATGGCCAGTAGAGAATCTGAGTTGCATCATTTCCATTTATTAGTTATAAGTATAAGGCCTTACCTTTCATTTAAAAAGACCTGGCTTCAATATTAAGAATGAAAAAAAAATCAGATTTCTTCTTTGCATAGTTTAATTCTTTTTGCGCACTGCTGTTCTCTAAAATCACACCACCCTTGCCTCTCTTACATGGAAGCGAGTCTTAATATAAATCTCATGCTCCTGAAGACTTCTGAAACCTGTTTTCCCTTAGATCTCAGTTATGTTTGGCTCAGATGCCCAGATGTTGAATGAAATTTCAAAGCCTATAAACAAAGAGTGCCCTGCCAGTCATTCTGAGCACCAATAGCCTGAGAGCTGCTTTTGTCCTTTCCCTTCCTGCTTTGGATGGCCCTTTGGCATGCAAGGAAGAAAAGATAAATAGGTCTGTGTTATTTCACAACTCCTTAAGATGAAATAAATGGCTAATACAAAAAAAAACCACCCCAAAAATATGAACTTTTGTGAATGCTTACTTGGAGAGAAAGTGGAGTTAAAAAAGAATAGAAATACTCAGTAAAATAGTTATTTACTTACTGAGGAAAGGCTAAAAAAGGCAAATGAGGTGACTGGGTAAATTCAACTCCTACACTGGTGGGGAATGTAAAAATATAAACACCTGATGAACCTGCACACCAGAGAAGGTGAGCAGTGGGTATAGTACTGCACACCCATGTTCACAGGACTGTAGCTAGCTATGATAGGAAAATTATATCAAGACCAGGAAAAATTAGATTTAAATGTCCAACACTGAGTTTTCTTGGGCTGGAATCAGTATGTGTTGGAGTTTTGCCCATGTTTGCCACTGATGAATCTGCTTTTTGTGCTCCACGGCCCTTGACCTGTCACTCCTCCCAGCATGGGCAGTCCAGTCTCCTAAATATGGAATATTTGCTTTTCTCAGGAAGAGGAGAGGGTTGAGAAAGGTGATTAGGTCCATTCTTTTCCCACTGAGCTTCTTGACAGTCACCAATCAATATCTGTTTATTTTCCTGTAGGAGAAAAATGACAACAGTTGTGTAGGAAAGGCTGGAGCGAGTTGGACGTGTTTGTGAACCTTTGAAATTTATTTCACAAGCAAAGGAGTTCTAGTGAGAGAACTTGCCTTTCCGCTGTGAAAAAAATAAATAAATATAGGAAAGAATAGAAATTAAGAGGTACAATGTATTTCAGTTCTGCACTTTTTGCTCCCAGGATGTTTGCAGGGTGTAAACCATCTTTTTGATGCACCTCTGCTGCTCAATCAAACCATCCAGAGCTCCCTGTGGCTACTGGGCTTTCCCCTTGAAGTCAAAAGGAGTAATTGGTGCCTACTGGTGGCAAGATTTGTGTCACTCAGCTGGGCAGCCTAGAGGCAGCTGCTGCAGTAAATCTTGCAGCTCTTGTGTTAGCTGATACCCCCCCAGCCCTGCAGGCAGTGCCAAGGGGGATATTTCTGGGAGGTTTCTCTGCCCTGTTTGTTTGCAGGGGTGCCCAGGTACTGTGGAGAGTCCCCTTGAGGTGGAAAAGAAGCAAGCCAACCTTTGAGTTAGAAGGTTTAAATTGAATCAAGGCAATGGAGAATCAAATTTCAGTCTTTCATTGCTTGTCATACAAAAATCCACGTGCATTGAGAGTTCTCCTCAGTCAAGTGTCCCTTGTTTGTATGGCTGGCTGTCAGATTGAGACGGGTACCAGTGGTTTGAAAATTAAAAACCTTCAGTTTTCACACAAAGGGCAGGTCAAATATGTGTGGTGCATCCCCACCTTTTCCAGTACATCATGCAAAACTAAGTAAAGCTCCATTTAAATGACAAAAGAATTCTTTGGCTACATGTTAGCTCTTTCTGGTAGTAGCTGAATAAAAGAAAAAAAAAACCTAATAAATAATTAGACTGGTAATATGTTTGACCATTATTTTTTAAGTATGACTTTTTTTCTGTTGCTATTATAACAGAAATGATCCTTTCAAAGACAACTAAAGTGCTAATGATAGCTAAGAAGGTCATTCCTAGGAGGTTAAACTGGTTTAATTAGAATTTATGAGAAGGTTACTATAGGAGTGCAGAAAGATGTTAAGGGGTTAACCTATAAGAGATTACATTGTAGTCAGTGTTCTGTTAAAGTTTGAATTAATTTTTCCCATGGGTTTTTCACATTCTAATTTTCAACTAAATGAGACATCTGTTTCAGAAAAGGAAAATTTGCTATGGTTGTCATAGCAACTATCATTCTGTAAGAAAATTATTCCAATGGTTACTTTAGAACAGAAAGATAGAAATTCAGTACATAAAGCAACATCCGATTTCTAGCACAAACTCTGATAATTCAGTCCTTTTTGTGTGGCAGATTATTTGGCCTGCAAAACTTGCTCAAATGTTTTAAACATAAGGTTAATTGTGCTGTAAACAAATTCACCTCTGATATGTTTTCCCCCCTTGACTCTTGTATATAGACAATCATTATTCTTATAAAAATAATGAAACGGTTGAATTTCAGTAGAGTGTTGGAGACACTCAAACTGTTCGCTTGAAAAAGGTAAGACCTAAATCAAAGTACATTTCTACAGATGAGTGCTTCACTTCAAAAGGTGAAAGATATTAATGATGTATGTCTTTAATTGCCAAATAATTTTTTCTTGGGTTGGTTTCTTTTTTTTTTTGAGGATAGTGGATTTTTCTCTTGCAGAACATACGTGACGGTATTTTCTTTGTCAAATGTAAAATTGTAAAAATGTAAATTATAAAAATAATTACACTTTTCCTGAGTAAGCACTAGCTGGGAATACAGAAATTCAGTACTCAATATAAAGAATTTAACTGTGTTCTCAGGTTCTATCATAAATGCAAATTTTAGACAAAGTTGTCTTTGCACGGTATCCAGGCCATGGGCTCATTAGTGGGTATTAGAGGAGAAGGCTTTTTCCCCACTCAGAAACTTTGATAGCTGTTTTGTAATAAATTTTCAGAAGAAGAGACTTGGGGGATTTATAAAATCCCTGTGTGCTTATAAAGATGGTTTTTGCTTTGGGGGTGGGGGCACTGGAGTGTGTGATTTGTCTTTCTTCTCTCCAATGTAAAGCAATGCCAGCATCCTCCGCTGAATCCTTTCTTGGACCTGGGATATGATTTGATTTTTTTTTTTCTGCCAGAAATATTCCAGACATTTCCTTCCATCTCGAGATTGTCACAAAAGACAGCATAATGGCAAATCACACAAGTTGTAACATCTCCCCTTCACAAAAGAACAGCTCCAGCATGCATAACTTACC
>VWZU01011786.1:145747-295565 GCA_013397095.1 Sterrhoptilus dennistouni | reverse complement strand
AGGGAGCGAGGGGAGGAGGAGGGAGGGATGGGGGGGGGAAAATGCTTCTTGTCTTAATAAGCAGATCATGCCTATTCATAAGGGGAAATGGGCTTTTTTAGAAAGTGGCCCTGTGTAGTCCAGCCCTGGTAGAGGCAGGGAGAGGCTCCCACAGCTGCGTGTGTTGTTTGTGGTTGTCTGGATTTCAGCAGGATTAAGCTGACTTCTGGTGAGACCTGTGGCAATCGGGAGTATTTCTCTTTGAAAATGCTTCGTTGCAGTCTTAAAATAATTATTCTGGGAGTTTTTGACCTGTGCTTCTTGGGCAAATGTTGGTCTTTCCCCTTGGTTTCTTTTCTGTGTCTGGCACACCTGTGGGATGATGGTACCTCCCCATCAGGGACAATCCTGTTCCCATCAGGGACAATCCTGTCCCTGCCCAGTAGCACCAGCCCAAGTGAGGGGTTGAGAGCAGGGGTATATATGCACTGAAACTATCAATGACTCAAAAAACATGATTTATTGTGCTGACACTTCTTTTGCCACCTATTTGCCCTTGCAAACATTTCCTGTCAGTGAGAACTTGCTGCTGGAAAACGTGCCCTGGGCCTACAGACAATTTGCCAAACAGTTGTGTATTCTCATCTTGGTGAAGAAATATGCTTGGCATGTGAGGTGTGGAATGCAACCCCAAGGCAGGAAAGGATGAAGAGTTTAGAAAAAGCCAACTGCTGTATTTTAATTTTACAAAACCTCACACTTCTGTAATATTGAAGCACCTCACAAACTTCAGGCATTCCTGTGTGGTAAAACATAATTTCCTCATCTCAGTGGTGAGCTGAATGTAAGGAGGGGCAGATCCAGCTCCACAGAGCTTTGTGTGGTTGCTGTGTGGCAATGCCACATGGTGACATTGCTGGTACCCTGCTGCACAATGAGCCAGTTGGGAGAATCCCATAAATGTTTAGGAAAAGAAGTGTGAGGTGAACGAGTTCAGCCATAAGCCTGACATGACTAAACCATGTCCCCAAGTGCCACATCTACACGTCTGTTAAATGCTTCCAGACATGGTGACTTAGCCACCTGACCTATCATTGGAGAATTTTTCCCAATATCCAGTCTAAACCATCCCTGCTGCAACTTTAGGCCATTTCCTCTTGTCCTATTGACGGTTAGAAGAAGAGACGCAATTCCCACCTTGCTAAAATGTCCTTTCAGGAAATTTTTTGAGAGATAAGGTCTCCCCTCAGCCTCCCTCTAGACTCTGGCAGCAGGAAGGTGAGGAAAGGCGGCTTGGAATGTTGAACAGGTAACCAGAAAAGTGTGAGTTTGTAGCCTGATGTCGGGATGTGTCTTTTTCTTTGCCAGCTGCCTTGGCCTGAGCAATGTTACTCAGAACAAGATTTGTGCTTCACTGCTAGTGCTGTTAGTATCTCTCACACACCTTCTTCACCTCCCTCATCACAGTTTCTGGAAGCTGGGACATACATTCTTGGTCCTGATAGCAGATGTTCAAAGTTTCAGCTTTTTTTTTTCCCCCCTGGGACACCTGTTTCTCAAGACCCTGGTTATGAGATGAAGAGGCAGGGGGTGAGAAAGAAAATCTTTCAGTCATCAATAGCTGAGCCTCTTTTTGTCTGTGGAAGAAAAAATATTCTGTTCATTGTTCTTCAAATATGGGTACGGCCGCAAGACGTCAGTCAAAAAATTATTAAAACTTCCAACCTAAAACTAACCCCTCAGTTTTATGGCCTAGAATTGGAGCCTAGTCAGCAAGACATAATTTAACACTGTGATATAATTGCTGTGAAATATAGGTTTTTAATCAATGGGATAGCAAGACACAGATAAATTATGTTCTGACTGGCAGTGTTACAGTCCCGCTGCTCCATAAGTACATTTTAAAAAATGTAAATGCCTGTCTGATAAGGAATCCTGAATATGGAAAGTCTTAAAAGCAAGTCAGCACAGCAGAGGACAGAAGAAATTTGTGTGTAAGAGAAGCAGCAGCGTTCTTGTTCTGATGGGATGTATCCAATTAGGGAAAAAAAAAAAAAAAAGCAGCAGAGATGATGTCTCTGACTTTGGAGCAGGATCTGTCATGGTGCCAGGGTCTGTCCTTGCCCAGCTGGTCATAGGCTAAGGGCCAAACGTGCTGGGAGCCAATGTGAAACATAAATCACATGGAGGTGTCTGAGACAGCTGTTCTTCTAAATGTTGTGAGAGTCAGCGTGATAATCCACACATGGAGATCTTGGTACCCAGGGCTTGTGAGTGGTTGGAGCAATACTGTGAATATTTTACTGTATGTTGTCTGCTGAAAGTGGGGAGGACTGCACGGATTTGCCATACCAGTTAAACAACACTGCTTGTGTGGAAAGAGGGGATTACTGTGCACACAAAGAAGAAAATGAATGCTATTTGTGTCTCCAAATTCTGTGGTAGTAAAGAGTCAACCTCAGTGTTTTAATTAGATAACCAGTACATGGAAGTAGCACTGAAGACATTCTCCTCCTCTCTTGGCAGGCAACCTTGGTTTTATGGCTGGGGCTTTAATCTTCCACGAGGCCAAGCACTATTAGAGAAATGGAACCTTATTCCAGATGGAATAGATATTCTTATAACACATGGACCACCTCTCGGTAAGAAAATAATAGTGCTCTTAGCTGTGTATCTCAGATGATTATATGGTAACTGATGGCTCTCCTTAGGAAAAGAGTGCAATCCTGACTCACAAAAGTCAAAAGCAACGCGCATACTGATCTCAGCAGCACCAGGACTTCAGCTCATGATTGCCTATGATACCTCAGCTCAATGGCAGGGAGTTGAATAATGGTTTAAAAAATAAAATGTTAACACATAAAGCCATAACAAGCTTTATAAATAAGCAGGGTCTAGTTTTCCTATGCACATGTCTAATCTGTCACTGGTGAAATTAGTAGATTGAAAGCATGGAGCCTGATTGAAGAGAAATGCAGGATTAGGATCTTATTTTTTTATCACTTTCTCCCTGACTTGTCACTGCATTCTCCCACCACCAAGTACCTAGAATCTCTTTTTTTCCTCATCATGCTGACTTGGTGCACCTTCTGCCTCACAAACCCAGATAACTCCCCATTGTTTGCCTGTTCTTTGGACAGGATGGTCAAACTGCTTGTCTGTAATACAATTTGGCAACATGAACAGATCAAAAAGAAACAGTTTTGCATGTCTGTTTTTCAAATATTAATATAGGTGATATAAAAGCTATCTCTCTGTAATAGATTTTTCATATTCCTAGAAAATGTTGACATTACCTTTGCTATAGAAATAATACAATCACACAAACTTGTCGATATTCAGTAAAGGCTTAAGGCTTTTAAGCTGTTTTTCAATGTGTTTAACATATAGCAGTCTATATTTAATGTGACTGTGTGTTTGGCTGTCACTAATTTAATAAATGGACACGAAGAAGAAGATATACTCAAGTGCTCTGCTGAGATTTACTGTGCTTTGTGTGAAATGGAGGCCGTTGGTTTCCTTAAACCTTTAGATCCCCCAATTTCCTGAAGCTAAAACCCTCGTCTTCCACCCTTTCTTCTCTTTCAGGGCTTGGAGGAGAATGTATCTAAAGAGTTTGTGTTTTGTTTTCTTTGGGAAGACATGTTTGCATTCCACTGCTCACTAATCCTGGAGGAAAGCACTTCTTTGTGAGCAGAGTTTCTCACAGTTAGGGGTGTGTGTTTTGATTCTTCACCTAAGAGGAGTCTCATGCTATGCCATGGACTGATTTTAATATGAGCCTGTATTGTAAAAGTGGGTGAGAAATTCAGTGTTAACTGATATCAGCTCCAGTGGGGGTAATCTATGCCAGGATCCAAAGCACAGTGCTGTATCTTTCATGCAGTTTTATTTATAAATCATATTTAAAACTTTTCCAGAAGCTTTTTTAGCACTTTATAAACCCTTTTTAAAGCCAGCTGACCAGCTGTAAAACAACCCAACCTTCAGCTGGCTGAAGATTCACATGAAATCCAATGTTGGAAAGTGGAGAGGTTCAACCACCTTGGTGCTTTAGCCACCAGGGCTCCCCAGTAGCCACAGGCATCAGCAGAGGGAGGAGGACCCCTAAAGTGCACTGCAGAGCTGGCACTCAACAGGAAGTCTTTAGTAATAAATTTAATAGTAAATTTAATACTTGAAAAGTAAATTAATAATTGCAGTAATTCTGAGGAAGGGCCACCCATCTCCAGTGCTTGTAATGGAGTAATGTGAATTCTCCCCATCTCCATGGCTCAGTATGTGTTCTCTTTATTTTTTTTTCCCTTTAATTCTTTATCTTCAACCATCCCCTAAAAATTTCCCTTTTTTTTTTTTTTAGGAGTTCCTGTTTCTTTGTCTCTCTTTTATTGATGCATTAATAGATGGCTCAGACACAGAACCCTCTGCCTGAGGGCAGGAGCTGTTGGTCTCCCTGACACCCATGGCAGCAAATATATGACACTTCTAAGAACTTAGCACCCATTTTATTAGTAACCTGTTTATTATTATTAACAAAGATACGCAATATATTTCATAGCTTATAAAACATAGTATTTGTGATTATGGGTTCAGCATTAATGCTCATTTCCATATCAGCCTATTTTTATTTCCTAAATCTCTTATATTTCTCTTCCAAAAGTTCACTTTTTTTCCCTTTGTTTTTAATTTAATTTCACCTTTAAGTCTTCATTTGCAGCTGTCTGCTTGATAGTCTGTGACAAAGATTTATACTTTCCTGACAGCTGCAGAAACCTGTTTCAAGTAACCAAACATTAAAAAACCCCTAAGATGAACTCTAATTGTTAGCTAGGTGTAATCAATTATTCTTAGTTTGTGTAGTCAGGTGTACATAATAAGCTGCAAACATATGGGAAGGCTTCAGAAGGGTGATAATGCATGTAAACAAAAACATGTTCAACATAAATAATGCTTAATTTAATGGAGAAGTTAATTTTATGGATTTTTGTTGGTGAAGTTTTTGAAGTGGAAATACTTTTGGCTTTATGTTCGCCGCAGACGTTTTGACAATTAACTGTTTCAAATCATTGGAGTAATAAAACCTATGGCTATAATATGTTTATTCCGAAAAAAAACCCAAAACAAAACAGAACCGTGACTTTATTGCAGAGGAATTGCTGGCCTCACTTTGAGACATCATAAACACTATTTTTCTCCAGTGAATTTTGCCCTCCCTTTGATGGCACAAGTGAATCCACCAGGAGTGAGCATTGCTCAGTCTGGCTCTTGTTCAGGAGGACTTTCCTTTTCTGCACCCCCTGGCAGGTGCCAAACAGCACCTTCAGACCTTTGACCATGATCAGAACTTCCTCTTTTTGGCACTGATGATGCCCCATTCCCAATTTTTTTTTTCTGAAAATTGAACTTAGCTCTCTGAGTAGCTATGAAACAAATGTAAGCTTTTGCCATTTTGGTGAAACCTCACGGTTTACTGAGCCCAGTTTTTGAGCACTGGCAGCTAAAGAGGTATTTCTCAATGTGTGAAACTACCCTGAAGCTCTAGCAAATCTGAGAGCTTTTCCAAGAGCTTGAATACCACACTTCTGGTCTTTTAAACCAGCTGGTTGGCTGCTTAGCCATGCTTGAGTGGACATCAAAAGTAAATGTATGAAAAAACAGGTCCAGGCTCTGTACTTTGGGCAAAAAGCGCAATATATTCACACGACTGCAGCAAATCCAAGAGATGCAAAGCTATGAAAGGAAGGCAGGGAAAATACCAGAACAACATAATCAAATCAGGAAGATTTTATCTTTTAGGTTTCCAAATTTGAGCCTGATGAAAATGACTGAACAATAGAAAGAAAACAGATTGGGTGTTGTAAACACTCCAATACAACATCCTCCTTATACTACCACTTGGAAGGAAACATGAGACTTCAGTTGGCAGTAAACATCCCCCTGCAGTAATTTTAGACAAAGAGGCAAGTTGATGTAACATTTCTGTCTATTTTCATGAGAAATACATTTTTACACAGTTGTTGTGCAAGTAAATGCAGCACTTAAATACATCTCCTGCAAAAGACCTGAATTTCTCTTCCTATCTGAGATCTATCAATTTAGGCAAGTGGGGTTTGCTGTGCCATGAGGTGGTTTAACTTAGGGATGTTATTTTTTTGGGCATGTAGTGGATTCCTCACCTAAGCCCCACTCCTGTGGGATTCAGTGTGATAACAATGTAGTTGTGGTGTTGGCAACACAGATTCCATTACGTTGATTCAGGTGTTCAATCTGAAAAAGTAGGTCCCAGGACTGGTTTTAAATAGTTAAATGTTCTTTTAAATTCTTTGGGGACTCCTTTTGGACTTACTGCTCTTTAAACCTCATTCTCTTCAGGGAGAAAACTGGGTAAAGCATTGAGTTATCCCATTAACAACAGTGCAAAAAGTGCTTTGATTGCAGTGACTATTTTTATTCTTTGAAGGACAACTGGAAAGAGTTATCATAGTCTTTTTTTATCCAGATGAGCTTTTATGGTTTTCCACCAGTATTTTTCTTTCCTACCTCTTCTTCTTACCAAGGCAAACACATCTTTTGCCATCTTGATTCTTCTGTGGCTGTTTGTGAAAAGCCATGAGAGATGAAATCTCAAAAATCCTGTGTTAGCAGCACAACTTTGGGTCGTTTGTGGATTACCTGTCTTCTCTTAAAGCTTTCCTTTCTTTTCCAAAGGTTTTCTAGACTGGGTTCCTAAGAAAATGCAACGGGTGGGGTGTGTTGAACTGCTGAACACAGTCCAGAGACGAATACAGCCAAGGCTTCATGTTTTTGGACATATCCATGAAGGTCAGAACACATTTCTTTTCATGTATATCTGTATTTAGAAACTGCAAACAGAGAAGGCTTAACCAGCATTTTCAAACATGAATGTCTGAACTGAAGCATTTCTAGAATTCAGATACATATTTATCTGCATGTATAGAGGTGAAATTGGCTGATACCCCCATTTCAATACTTGAACTTATCTTTCATTTTCTACATCTGTGAAACAGGTTGATGCTTTCTTCACAGGGATGAATACTGTGAATTTTAAAACAAGTACACAAGTCCAGTCATTACAGAAAGTGACTAAATATTAGGAAAGAGGGATTTTTTTTTTCCTCAGCAGAATCTGTGCTTCACAATAATTCATGAAAGATCTCTGTGTCTCAGCTTCTGTGCTTGTAAAAGGGGTAGGAATGTTTTGAGGAGGGCTTCTAAGGCTGTACAATAACAGTTGTACATCTCTCCCCATCACTGTGTGTATGAAGTTGAAATCAAGAGGGATGTCACCACTGACTGGTGTAGAAGTTCCAAGATATTTATGGATGCATTTAGTTGCTTTGACAGAGGAAACATTTTGTGCTCAGACAAAACAAGTGGTTCTATTGACTATTTGGTATTTAACTGGGAAAAGAAATGAGCTCCTTTCATACAAGCCAGAAAATGGTGACAGATCTGCTCTGCTGAAGTCAGTGACAGCAGGAGTTCATCTCCAGGCAAAGGGAAAGGTGGATGCTGTCTGTCCTGTTCCCAAAGCAAGGCAGCAAGGCTCCAAGCAGTGTCTCCACCCCAAGCAGAAAGCAGTGGGCTGTGCAGGAGTGAACCATTGGTGTGTCAGTGTGTATTATCAGCTGCTCAGTCTTTGGCAGTGTTAATTCACTGGCAGGAAAAGGGACCCCACAACTGCCAGTTTTCTGCTTCTGGGACTGCTCCAGCCTCTGCTGTAGGGTCTTTGTGGGTCTCACCAGTGTAGAGATGGAAAAACTGGAGTAGCTGGCATTCAGATACTTCTGGTTTTGTGAAGAACCCTTCCCAAGATGTCCCTCTATGAGTTGCTGCTGGGGGCTTTCACCATGGCACATCAGAAGTGACATTGCTGGAGGTGTAAAATGTTAAGATCATTATTTTATAGCTCAAAGATTAGGTCCATTCTCCTCATGTGTCTCATCTGCAGTGACCTGTTAATGCCTGGTTAATGTCCCAAGTGCTGTTAAATCACAGAGTAAACAAATAATGCTGCTAGAGGAGTCTTTGATATTCCAACCAAGAGAGCTGGTGAATCCAGTTCAAACTCACTGTCATTTCAGAAATTGTAAGCCAAGAGAGTTGCAGGGGATATAAGCAAACAGCAAGCCATGAAGCTTCAGGCAGGTAAACAAAATCACATCTGCTAAAACCAAACCCAACTTTGGCTCTCAAGGGAGGAGAATGGCACCTCCATAGAATAGTAAATCCTGTGAATTAATGTAGTTGGCACAGTAGGTATCAAAACACAGAAACAAGGTACTCTTCCTGTTAACTATCATAATTTAGAGAAAAACAAATGGGGAACTGCAGAGCCTGTTTTTCAGTGGGATGCTAAATCTCTGCTGAGGAGAATTCCCATTGCAGGCAGCCTGTGCAAACGAAGCTGCACTTTGTAGAGGGAATGCATGATTTGAACAGATGAGTTCTTCCTCTGAGTGAGCATAGCTACATCTGCAGCAGTCATTTACTGAACATCTGGGGGGAAGAAGTGCTTGTAAGAGATGTTTCTTCCCTATTCCCTCTCTGCACTACCATGTCTGCCAAAAAATACCTCTGCACATGGGCTTGCTGCTGATCCACCCAAGGATGGAAGGGACAAGCAGCATGGCAGGGGCTAAAATTCTGGTTTTTCCCATTGTAGCCAGTACTCCACTGAGGTCGTGGCCAAGAATGCTGGCAGTGGGACAGGAGGGAAAGCTGCAGCATTAGGAATCTCCCAGCAAAAGGAGTGTGTTAGCAGGCTGCTTCTGCTCTCTCCAAATGTGTGGCTGAGGAGACACAAAGTCCCAGCTGCAGTGCTGACTGTCCTCCGTGCATTTTGTGTTTTCCTCAGAACAGCCCTTCTGTGGCAAACAGAAAGGGATTTAAAGAAATGCCTGTGACAGGAACCTGACAAGAGTTTTCTTCCCTCCCTGGTCCCTAATTATAGTGTGGGGTTTTTTTTCCATGGGAGGTGCAGGAGGCCCCTGCATTATTCAGGGTATTATAAGGAACCAAAAATAAAGGAATTTGACTACTGTTTCTTTGTTTGCAAATTATGCAATTTTCAGTGCTCTGAAAGACACAAAATTGCATTCAGAAAAAACACAGGGTCCTCAGTAACTAGGATTTCAATAGCTAGAATTCAGTGTGCATATAGCAATGAATACATTTTACTATTAACTTTATGAAAGGTGAGATTGAATCTTAGTACAAATGCTTTCTACCAGGTGACTTCCCCAAAATCAAGTATTTCTGCTGACGAATGCAGTTCTTCATATTGATGATAATATTTCAATGAAAGTTTCCAACATTAAGCTTTTAGCTTTCATGTAATCAAGCTTATGGTTTTTTTCCTAGTGATTCACTAAAAGATTTTTGACAACAGAGCTACGCAGAGTGTATGTCTCCTTTTTCATAGCACCAAGGCTGTCAGAGGGCTTCTTCTTCACTTTCCTAAACAGCATTTCACTGTACTTCTATGGGCAGTACAGCTGGAAGTTTGGTTTTCTGCAGATTTAACTCTGCAATTGTTTGCCAGACATGAAAAGTAGCTGAAGTTTTTTTCACCGCTGGTGAGACACACGGATGTGTGTGTGTTCTCCTGTGGAAATGTTCTGGTGTTTTAGGGTGTGAATTCACCTTGTTTGTTAGACAATGCATTCAATAATAAAGCCATTTTTTTCTTGGCCTGGGCAGGCATTTTAGTGCCTTTCCAAATTTGGTCAACAAGTTCAAAGACATAGCAAGAAGAGGTTCCTACCAGGCAAATCCTGCCAGATGCACATTCACATGGACTGGCCTCAGTCAAGCAATGCTTTTTCTTCACTGGTTGCTTAAAGGATGTTCAACACAGGGCAGGAAAAAAAGGTGGAAAGATTAAAATTGCCCAAAGTTTGCTGCACTGATGACTGCAAGCCTGAATGATCAGAAGCATCCTTTCCAAAACTAAAAAGGTTTTAAGAGAAAAATCTCTGCAGAGGAAAGCATCTGTCCTTCTAAGGAGGTTTACTGAGCTGGCTGCCAGAGATAATAGCCACTAGCTATTGGGGCCCATTTTGCTTTTCTTACACAATTTTAAATGTTCTGCTGTAGGACAAAGATGGTATTGATTCAGGCAACATTTACATTTTGCACAGAGAGAATTTTTAATTTCCTTCTGAGTAATAAAAAATGTAGCACTTATCGTTGTGTGATAAAAGGTAATTAAAAAAATAAGGAAGATAATAAGGAATAATGAGAGTAACCAGAATTTCTCTTCCTTTGTAGGTTATGGTGTCATGGCTGATGGAACCACCACCTATGTGAATGCATCTGTGTGCACTGTGAACTACCAGCCACTTAACCCACCTATAGTTATTGACTTACCTACTCCAAGGAACACATGATTTTAATGAGGATTTAAAGTTGTACCCAACACATTAGCAACTTTATATTGCTGGCTGAGAATCCCAGTAGGGAACCATTCAACAACAACAACAAAAAAAAGCAAAATCCTTCTTTTTTTTCCCTGCTAGCTCTCTTCACAGATAAATTTAGAGTAACAAAAGTGGACAGGGAACAAAGACATTTTGGTGCCAGAAACAGATTCAAGACTAACATTTCACCATTAAAATGTTTGTGAACACAGAGAAGTGAATGCATTCCACATATATATATATACATATATATATATCTATATATATATATATCTAGTAGGGGCTTTTGTACATACCGTATATTGGACTTATTAAAAGAACAATGTCTTTCAAAGGAGTGTTTCTTTAAGAAAGTTTGCAGTTTAAACATAATAAGTGTTTAGACTAGGATTTTCCTAATTTCAGATGTTTTCCAGTGAGCTCTTGGTAAAGTAAAAATGAAGGTAAAGATGTTTTTCCCTTAATCAACGTGGCAAATATAAAAGGTGGTGCACAAATGACCAGTCACAGGAGGAAAGTTATTTCTCCGAGTCCTCCAGGTCTAAGTCTTTGCATCTATTCAAAAACCAATGCAATAGAGGCCCTAATTCACTGTACTGAAATGAAGTTTTACTACATCTGGCATTACAGATGGCAAGGGAAATGGTACATATTGCTAGCATGCTGTAAACAGCTCAACATTCAAGAAGGGAGACTGTGTTAAGTGCAGTATAAACTCAGGAATTTGTAACCTGGCCTCGCCTATTAAAAAAAAAAAAGGATGACATTTCCCTTAAAAAAAAAAAAAAGTAAAAATATAACTGTGTTTTCATACGGTAAAGCGATATGTGATTGTATTTAGGGGAAAAAAGAAAGAGAAAAAAACCTGCAAAGAGCCCACCCAATGATCAGTAATGGTATTTTAAATAAAACCCACTGGGACCATTGGTTTAAAACTTGCTAATGGGACATGCAGACAACAATGAGGTTACTGGTTTGAATTTCGCCCTGGTCAGGAGTGGTTAAATGTCATTGTGATCATTTTGTCCTTGGGAAACATAAATGTCAAGGGGAAGGCACCAACCCAAGGTGTTGTTTGGGCACTTATTTTTGGGTGGCTGTGAGTAATGGGTCACACACCAAAGTGTGCAGAGCAGAGGTCACCTCAGGGGGCCTAGTACTGCTGTTTGCCCACTCATGGACACTGCTGAGAGAGGCCCAGCACAAACCCAGTAGAAATCCATCTGTTGTGTTGCTTTTGGCACCAGGCAGAGCAGGGAGAGAGTCAGGAGCAGGTTGGGATGATCCCAACCAGCCACAGTACTGCCCGTGCAGCTCTCCTGCAGTGTTAGCAGAGGTATTGAAGTTGTTGGATTTCAGTCCTATCCTGGGCAGAAGCTTAAAAATTGATTACAAAGCCACCAAAAAAACCCCCCAGGGCTTCAGACATGTCCTGCAAGAAATGGATTTCTTCTTTGAACTAACAAACATGTCCTTTTGACTCGATGGAGATAATTCAACTGCTGTATTCCGAATGTGGACATCCTGAATTTGGGGCTGACAGCATCTAGACATTCATCTTGTTCACACACATTGGGCAGACCACAGCACTGCCAGCTCAGAGTTGAGCTGCACAGAGTTGAGTATGCACAGAGCTCTGTGCATAGCCCACACCTGCACTGGAGAACTGTGTGTGTTACATGGATGTAAATGTGAGTTGTACGTAGCAGCTGCATGTACTTTATACACATAAACAATTTAAAATGCCTGTGTTGCAAAACCCAGGCCATGTGAGCTTCGACTCTGAGCAAGGTGGGCACAATCTCTGCTTTTCACTGGCTTCCCATGTGCAGCAGATTTTCCAGGTGCTGCCTGGAGCTGGGACATTCAAGCCCAGTAAGTGACTCGTGCTGTGGATCCACAAGAAGCCACCAGACCCCCAGAAAACATGACAAGACACAGCTCTGTCATTTCTTGTAATCTGTTGGGTGACGGTGTGTCTAAACCAATATGCTGCTTATTTTTATCTGAAAACAAAACCCAAAACAATTGGTGACACCTGCAACTGGTTTTTTTTGGGTGAGTGGTTCACAAGTGCATGAACAATCTGCCATTAATTCATTTGGGGCCACTTTTGTCAGAGCTACTGATGTAGAAATTTCAGGATCAGCTCCTAAATCAGTAAGAACTGAAATTCATAGCTGGATATGAACTCCTGTCATCATTGGGAAGATGAACAATAGCATGTAGTTAGAATAAAAGTGGCTTAGCTGGTCACAATTCAAGTGGTTTGCAACAAATGTGGCAGGAAATTGGCTGCATGTTAAAGTCTGAAATGTTTACATTCGCTCACGGCACTTAAATGTTAAAGTGAAGGGAAGAGGTCCTTTTATTAGCCTCAGCAAAATTTCTATGTCAACCATAAAATATTATCTTGAAAATAATTTTTTTTCCTAAGGTATCTTCCAAATACTGTGTATTTTTATGTGGAAAGGATATGAAAGCAACTGTTACTTCAAAATATCATTTAAAGTACTTGAGGTATGAAAGCTTAAAGATTATTTAATCATTTTGGCATAACTTGAGTGTTGTAATTTTTGGTCAAGCATGTTAGACAAATAAAGTCTTTAAAAAAAAAAAAAAAAAGAAACCAAAAAAACCCCAGACCCCACACAACAAAAAAAAATAAGGTCTCTTAATGTGATCAGCTCCATGTTGGAATGACTGTCATCTCCTGGGGTAGGAGCCAGGCTGTGGGACATTAAAGTTGTTATGGAGGGGAATCAGCACCCTGCTCTGTCCCCCCACATCTCCTGCAGAGGGCAATGAGCTCAAGGTTGGGGTTGCAGAGAGAGGGGAAAACCAGCAACCACTGCCTGTAATGGATGTATTTTGGTGGGGAGTGTGCCAGGTGTGTCTAGGTGGCAGAGAAAAGCTACTGTACAGCTCTGGAGAGGTTGGGAACTGGGGTGCCATCCTTTGGGAGTGGGCAGCCACTGGGGGAAGGAGAGTTCCTGCTCTGAGTTGGGTGTAAGGACACATCTTCACAGAGAGAGAGGTAAAGACCAAGTGAATATTTTTATTTTAACTTTGTGGGCACAGAAAGACCTGAATTTCTGATCTACCTCAGCTAAGGGAGGCCGTGAAAAAGAAGATTTCCACAAATGTGGCTGTGCCATTGTCAGCTCTATTTAAATTTGGGATGCTCTCTCAAATAATTTCCTGCCCCACCTCCCCATTGCTGACCTTCACTGATATTTATCCAGGTAGCAGTGCTCCTGAAGGAAGGTGTGCTGATGTGTAGCACTAATATGTGCATTCCCATCCCCAGGCAGAATTGTTGGCTGAGATTTATTCTGGTTCATTTCAGCAATGAATAGGGGAGATATCACTGCACGTCAATGAAAAGGGGAAAAAAAAAAAAAAATGACAAGATTATTTTTACCTCCCTCAGTCACTGAGGATGTGAAATGTTCCTTGACTAGAAGGAGGGAGCAGGCTGGAACTCAGTACCCACCCAAGCAGCTGCTTTTGGTGCCCCAGGAAGGATCAAAACCCCCGTCTCAGGTCATGCTGGGGACACAGAAGGTGGGAAGGTGCTCTGGTCTTGCTGCAGGAGGAAACAAGAAGTGGTTTGTCTTTTCCAGTCACTGGCTGCTGCCAACAGTCAATGCAAGTACTTCAGAGGAAGGAGGAATGAGACATCCCTTAGAAGGCAATTTTTGGAATAATCTGCCCATGGGGATCTTTGCCCCCCCCTCCCATTTATTGCTGTTTGTGTGAAAATTTCTCTCTTAAAGCCCATATTATTGCTTTCTGCTCCAGTAACTCACACAGAGCAAATATAACTGCAAATGGTCTTTCCTTTCAGGTACATTCCTGTCCCTTTCTTGCAAGTCTCTCTGCATCTGTGATTTTAGTGATATTTTGGAACAGGGAGCACCCTGGATGATTATGCACAGTGCATTAGAACAACAGTATTTCACTTATCCTTGTACATGTGCTGCTGCTTGGGTTTATTGACTGTCCCTTTGTTCTCTTTTTATGTGAAAAGTGAAAACAGGACTACTTACATGCACCTCTTTCGTGCCATTTGTTATTTTGTATATTGGCCATTTTGTTGCTTTTTACTCACTTCATCTAGAAATTAAAATAATTTCAATTCTAGCTAGACTCTTTTTTCTAACTCCCTCATTTTCCCATCTCAGAAATGCTCCCCTCTTCTCTTTTTGATGTATTATTTGGGAATTGGTGAGAGGCAGCAGAGCCAGAAGAGGACCTTCTCTTCCTTCCTATCTGAGCATTTAGACACAGTTCTCTGCTACTTTCTCTCCTGACTTTTATCCAATACCTTCATTTGTTTAGGAGTTTTTGGGATAATACTATATATATTTGTAACCCCCAGTGGTGGGTTTTCTCTTCAAGAGGGGAGAACTGATCTGCACCTACCACAATCATTAACTCTTTCCTCTCAGGGAGTCTTGCCCAGGCTATGTCTGTGCTGGGGATCTTCTTCTTTCCCCACTCTGGCCTGTCCTCCTGGCTTTGGTGGTGCCCTTGGCAATTCTCATCATCCCTGGTTGGGCTTTTTTAGCTCATCCTCCACCTGTGGGGAGCTGAGGGTGCTGCTGGTTGGGATAAGGAGATGTGTGACATTAGCACAGCCCTCATCCTGCTTTTTGGGGCTTTTGTTTCTTAGCTGCTGCCCAAACCATGACCTTTCCTTCCCTCCCATGAATAGTTCTTCCCCAAAGGTCTTTATCAAAACCTCCACAATTGTCTACACCAATTATATCAGGGGCAGCTCTTATGGCCAGGACTTTGATGTACAAAAAGCTTTCAAATAAATTAAAGGAAGCGGCTTTTCTCTTGCACAAATGGGTTGGCATTGTTTCCTGCTGCCCAGTGAAATGCATTCCTTCTCCAAAGCACCGTGGACTAAAACTGAGCAGAGCAATTAACCTCACCACATGTGCACATCATGTCCTGGTGCTCTTTGCTCCCATCCAGGGCTGTGTGGACCTGGTTGGTGGGCAGATGTTTCCTGCCATGGGAGAAGAGCCCATTCTCCCCCTCAGAGTTCTGGTCTTGCCCTCTGCATGGCCTCAGGGACAGGGGGACAGCCATGGGGAACAATCACACAGACAGGTTGGCTGTTTGGAGCACTCTCATTCCATTTATCCTGTCATTCTCTCTGCATTCTGATGGGGTGAGCAACTCGAGCAGGGCCAGATGGGAAAATTCTGGTTGCTATATAAACATGTTGCAGAGGCTTATGGTGGAATGAAGCTTCAAAATCAGAGTAAGGAAAATGCTTTGTACAACCACATGAGCTGCCCAACACCCAGGAAAGGCTGGGGGGACTCCAAGGTGATGTTAAAACACTCTCCTCCTCCCAGTGAAGCCCCAAGTGCAGTTAGAGCCTGGCTGTGGGTGCCCAGCTCACTGAACAAGGGCAAATTTGGAATACTAGAAGATGTCAAGTTTGGTGGTACAAACCTTTCCTCAGAGGCCACTGGAAGGGTGAGAAGGGTGCTGAGGTGCCTTCTCTCAATGAGTGCCCCCTTATCCACAGGGGAATGGCTGCATGTGTCCTGGTGGGAGCGGGGCTGAAGCTGATGGAGGGGACCAGGGGACTCCATCTGTACCTCTGCAGGGCACAGAGCCAGGTGTTGTGTGCTGTGAACTTCAGAGAGAGGCTTATCCCTGCTAGGCTTCCCTTTCAGCCTGGTGGTGCTGCTGCTCTGCTGGAACACAAGGGACAGGAAGCAACAAGGTGAGGTCCTGCACAGCCCCGCACCTCCAGAGTGCTGAGGAGGCCTTTGTGCAGACAAACATAATCTCCTCTGTGCAGTGTAATAACCCACAGTGGAAAATTTCAGGGTCTCCTGCCAACTTTACCTCCCACCATGATGACCCGGGCCACATTTTCTGGAAATAATGAAATAATGCAAGATAAAGCAGTTCAATACAGGCAATTAAACCTGCAAAACCAGTGAGAGGCTCCAAGTCAGAAATACAATTTAATAAGAAGAAAGGAAAAAAAGTAAAATTAAATAAAATAAATGAAATAACACAAAGGACCACTGACAGAGTCAGAATACAACCTGAGCAGGGTGGTGGGAGCAGTCCAGGTGAGGGGCTCTTCCTGAAGCAGTGATCCTGTAGAAAGGTCTGGGAGCTCTGCTCCTCTGGGAATCCCATGGGTAAGGGCTGCTTGTCCTGTCCCAAATCCCAGATTCTCTGCAGGTGGGAATGCTTGGCTCCTCCCCCAGGGCGGAGCATCTCCCAATGGGATGAGGAGTCGTGCAGTGGGTCCTTGATGGCCCATTAAACAGAGACAACTCCTGGAGGGAGTTCCCTGTGAGTCCTGGGCAAGGCATTGATGGGCCATGAGCAGAAGAGCCCAAAGGAGGGGCCTGGGAAAACACTGCCCCGTCTGGGTTAACAGTTCATGAAGATGGTGATAGAATAAATACCTTATGTACATCCTACACTACAACCCAGGACATGCAGTCCTCTGTAGTGACATACACAGGAAAGGGAAAACCACCAAGGAGTGATGAGAAGGAACTGCTTCCAGCCTGCTTCCCCCTCACCTCAGCCTGTGCATCTCTGGGCAGCCATAGTTTACCCCCACGCCTTCAAAAGCTGCTCCTTTCCCCACCTGCTCCTGTAGGAATGCAGTGTAAACACAATTATGTTTATTGCTTGTTCAGAAAGAAGTAAAAGCTCTGAAGTGTTACCTATCCAGTTCGTTTCTGCAGATGCCCTTAACAATAATTAATCATATGTATTAACATGGGGTCAAGAGACTTGTCAAAACTGCAGCTCTTGAGCAGTAAACAGAGCTCAGGCAATTAGCAGTCCCCACTCTGAAAATGCTTGGATTGATTCATTGTTCCTTCTAACACCTAAGAAAATCAGGGAAGTAATAAATCATGAAAATATAGACAAGGCACTCAGCAAACTATGATGAAGACACTTCATCAGCTGCCTGCAGCTCTGTGGCAGTGTGTTTGCACTGGAGTCAACACCGAGCTGGTTGTATGACAGCTGGAACCACCAGGCACTCACAAATGCTGCAATAAACTCAGAATTTTTGTGCCTTTTTCTCAGTTAAAAGTAGGGGATTTCTTAGCTGCTTTTAATCCAGCTGCTACCAAGCTTATGCCATCCCTTAAAATAAAGGTACAGGAGTTTTTAGGGCACAGATTTTAATCAGAATAGTAGGACTTTCTCTGCCAAGCCCACAAGGCTGTGCGGATGGAGGGGAAAAAGGTGCAGCTGCATTTGCTGGTCAGGACAGGGTCCTTCCATCTCTCCATGAACACAGGATGCCACAGAGCAAGACACCCCATCTCTCCTGGATCCTGGACATGCTTTGTTAAAGCAGCCCCTTTTAACTTGAAAAAAAAAATAAATCAACATTTGCTAAAGGAATAAAGGAAAAAAGCACAACAGTAGCAGAAGAGGAACAGTTCCTCCAAACTTTGAAGCTGGTGTTATCTATTAGAAACAACAAAAGGAGCTCAAAGCTGGGAGATGGAAAGCAACAAAATGTATGAAAGCAAATTACTTGAATGGAGCTCTCAGAAGTGATGGTGATGTTTTGTGCTCCCTATTGGCTTTGTTTCTGTTTCTGAGTGAAAAAGGAGAGCACGCTTTAAAGAACAGCCTTGTCTCAGTAGTCTCTGCTTGGCATTATTAACAGTGGTTGTGTTCTGCAGTTGTGATGTTGGTCTAAAAATCATCAGGAACTCACAGCCCACATGTAGAGTTGAAATAGGAAGGTGGTGTGTGGGTTTTTTAAATTATTTTTTAATAAAGAGAAAATAAAGACTATTTTTATTCTTGAAAAGGTCCTTGTAGTTGTAAGAGGCAGTCACTTCTCCTGACTCCTTGATGATTTCACAAAGGCTTTTCCTTTCCTGTGTGCCTGACTTCAGAGAGCTGCAAAGCTGTTCCCACAAGAAGAGGGTGCTGATACCAGTGGGAATGACTCTGCCAGAAGCCCAGGGTCCACTGGATCTGGAAACCAGCCATGAGGAGCTAAATGACTCAAGTCTCTTTTCCAAGCTGCTCAGGTCAGAGCACCTCTGGAAATACCCAGTCTAACCCCTTGCTCAAGGGCTGCTCCAGCTGAGCTTTGAGATGCAGAGCTCAACACCCTTATGGGCATCTGTGCTGGTGTTGGACCACCCTCGTGGTGTAAAATGCTCTGTCCTGTGGAATGGAAAGCTCAAGCCCTGCATTCCCAAGGGAAGCCACCTGCCCTGCTCCCCAGCCCATATGACATCCTTCAGGGTGATGCCCAGAGTGGTGGCCAATGCCAGGCAGCCACCACATCCATCTGGGTGCCCCAGCCACTCCAAACCTTAATATGCACAGAGAACCACAGCAAAATCATCTTTTATTTCTGGTGCTCTGATGTATTCAGTGCAATAGCTTGATTTACTTTGGTTGTTTTAGGAGAACAAAAAGAAGAAAACACTGTGAAGAAGCAGGTGCTGGTCTTGGTCTCTCTCAATTCAGCAGAAGAAGGAGCACTGAGCTCAGCAAAATGAGCATTTAAATAAGTACAAGTCTAAAGCATTCTTGTATGACCTCACATTAAGGTTTATGAAACTTTTCAAGATGTTTTCAAGAGAAGCCATGTTCATCTTTTCTGGCTGAGCTGAGGAAGCCAAGAGTGACACCCACTGTGCTGAGCCTTCACTTTGCTGGGCAGCTGGAGAGCAGCCTCCTTTCCTTTGGAAAGGTTCAGCTGGGATAGGAGAATTGAAATGCAGGAACTGGAGCTGTGGCAAGCAAAAAGATCCATTCATTGGGGAAGGATTTTGCTTTAGAAGTTGTTCAATGGATGATAAGTAGATATTGTGCACAGCCTTCTTACTATTTCCACAAGTGAAATCTAAGGAATTTTGTGTGCTGGGACAGTGAAAGGCAGTGAGCATCCCCAAAATAATGAACTGAGAGTGGAACCATAGCACAAAGGACAACACTCCTGAAAACAGAAGACATTGCTGCACTGATTCATGATCTAACTTCCTAAAATTTATACTCCAAATGGGACTGAGGGAGGGGGTTGTCTGCTTGGAGGGAAATGAAGGAAATCAGAAGATGCAAGGAGCTGACAGTGAAAATCTGCTTAACTGGGAGGTATAAGTTAAATAATTTTTGCTTTTCAGGGCAACAGAGAAACTGCATGGCTTGGAAGAGCTCTACTCCTGCAGAAGACAGGGCTGTCTGGAGCTGCAAGGGGAGGTTTCAATTAACAGAAATGTCTGAAAAGAAGGGACCACCAAACCCGCAGACTGTTCAAACTCTCAGTGTTGGCAACACATAATAGAGACAGACTATGCTGTGCAGAAATTCCTAAATTGGTTATGTATCAAGATTAAAAGCCCAGGTAATAAATGCAAGGAATAGAAATTGCCTGTTTAGAACCATGCATTAGAACTGGCTGATATTAATGAAACCTAATAGGATGACACATGACAGGAATGTTGATTAAGTTGTTTATAATCTCTTTAGAAAAGATCAACTGGGCAAAAGGGAAATAAAACTGACTCACACTATAAAATGTTGATGCTGGCAACTGTGGAGTTAGTCAACTGGAATATTTATTCGTCCACTACACCTAAGAAGTAAAGCTTGTGGTGTCCCTCCAGGTGATACACGCTTCACACCATTACATTCAGTTGAATCATAGAATATCCTGGGTTGGAAGGGGCTTGCAAGGATCATCAAAGTCCAACTCCTGGCCATGCACAGGACAAAGACAACGCCAAGAATCCCACCATGTGTGTGAGAGTGTTGTCCAAATGCTTCTTCAATTCTGGCAGATTTGGTACTGTGACCACTGGAGAGCCTTTTCCTAATATCCAGCCTAAACCTCCCCTGACACAGCTTCATGTCATTCCCTCAGGTCCTGTCCCTGGTCACCAGTGAGAAGAGACCAGTTCCTGATCCCCTGCTTCCCTCCTGAGGAAGCTGCAGAACTGCTGTGAGTCTCCCCTCAGTCTCCTCTTCTCCAGCTGAACAGACCAAATGCCCTCAGCCACTCATAAAGCTGCCCTGCAAACCCTTCCCCATCCTCCTGCCCTCCTTTGGACACTCTTCAATAGTTTAATATGGTTTTTAAATGTTTTTTCTGCTGTGGCACCCAAAACTGCCCCCAGGACTGGAGGTGAGGCTGCCCCAGCTCAGAGCAGAGCAGGACAATCCCCTGCTGGGCCTGTTGTCCCCAGGACAGGGATGTCCCTCCTGGCTCCAGGTCACTGCTGGCTCATGTCCAGCTGGACACAGCCTAGAACCCCCAGGTTCCTTCCTGCAGCTGCTCTGCAGCCTCTCATTCCCCAGTCTGTCTGTCTGTCCATCCCAGGGGCAGAACCCAGGACCTTCCCCTATGGAACCCACAGGCTGGGACTGCCCAGCCCCATCATCTGTCCAGGACTCTTTGCAGGGTCTCTCTGTCCTCCAGGGAGCCAACAGCTCCTCCCATTTTAGTGTCATTGGCAAAATTCCTGAATGTCCCTTCAGATCATTAATGAGGGTGTTTGTTGAACAGCACAGGGCAGAGGATGGAGCCCTGTGGGACCCCACCAGTCACCAGCGCCATCCTGGTGTCACCCCAGTCACTGTCACCCTTTGTGCCATCACAGGATGTGTTTATCCAGCTGTGGCTGGACACTTTGTCCAGAAGGATCCTGGAAGAGGCAGTACTGAAACCTTTGCTGAGACCCCAAAAGGTTCCATCAACCACTTTCCCTTCATCAACTATGTGGGTTACCTTGTCATAAAAGGAAATTTTATGTTTTATCCCTTTAGATCCACACATCAATATTGTTTGCAGCACACCCTGCACTTGTAATTGTGAGGTGCCTTGTTCTGAATGGCACAAAAGTGGGAATTTCAGTCCTCCAGAATTTCTGAAGTCCTCTAGATAGCAATGTTCTGACAGAAAGGCTACTTCCAGCAGGGACATCTACATCATGTCTCATCTTGGCCAACAAGGAGAACTTGTTCACAGAATGAGGGTGCTGAAGCAGCTTGAGGTATCAGCAGCAGGACTTTGGTCACATCCCACTGCATGAACATAAAATAAACCCCGTCAGATAAACTCTTTGTCTTTCACAAAGCCAAATCTCAACACCCCAGTGAGGAGGGAAAACATTTAAGCAGGAAAATAGAGATGGTATTTGCAAACTGTTTAATTGAGTTTGCCAAAGAACAGTCCCAGCATAAAGAAAGACTCAAGAAACCTCCCCATCCTGGTTGGGAAGGCAAATAGAAGCAGACTCAGAAAAAAAGGTGTGTAATAAGGGAGAAATTGGTGTTAAAAAGGAACAAGTAAAACACATAGAGTGGCTATCAATGGCTTAAACCAGTAATAATAAGAATATAAAAGCAAATGGAAATAAGAGGATTATTGAAATGGTGGAATTTTAAGGTATCTTTGCCATTCAGACAAAATGGCCTGTGGTGGTGGTGGGACATTGCACACAGTTACTTCTAAACAGTCCTGAAAGAGTGTGTTAAATGGCAATTACTCAATTCAGAATTGTGGAATTGCATCTGCGAAGGTGTTTTTTTAAACCCCTAATAGAGAATGAATGTTCACACACACCAGGACATGAGAGAAGCCTCAGCAGTCCAGAGAAGGCTGAAATTGTGCCAATATCTTTAAAAAGGAGAGAGAATGGCCAAAGCTAGAGAGCATTACCCAGACTTTGATCCCTGGGGAAAAAAAAGCAAAAAGCAGTGATGGGATTGATTGTGCGAGGCTTTAGCAATAAAGAATTAAAAGAGACTAATAAAATTAAATGCTAATCAAGGTGGGTTTAAGGTAAATGGATCTTCTCAAACTAATTTTGATATCTTTTTATGAGATTACAAGTTGGGATGACAAATGAATTAGTCTTAAGGTAATAGACTTGGTAATAGACTTCTGTAAAGAACATGACTTGGCACCTCTGTCTGGTGTGTTGAGGAGGAAAAACGAATGATATAATTTCAACATGGCACACAATAAATGAATTAAAACCCATTGAAGGATGTAATTAAATAAGGAATCATCTCAAAGGGGATTTGTGTTTTGCAGGGTCATCCAGGTGCTGGTTCCTGCTCTGACATGAATTACATGTTGATCGTGTTACATTGATCAGGAAACCTGCATTCCCCACCCCAAAAAGGTGTCACTGAAACTTTAAAGATGAACCAAGTGTTGGACTGCAGGAAATACTGAATGGGATGTCTCACAGACACACTCTGGTGCTGAGGTTTTTTAGAAAATGAGGTACAGAAAATAATTTCAGCATGGTCATGTATAAACCTGAATCACGGGGACATGGAGTGACTTGCCTTGGAGAGAAGAGCACTAAAAAAAGAATTCTTGGATGTGAGTCTGGCTGGCACAAAGTGTGCCCAGAAGAGCAAATGCAGCAGCTGAACTGGGCAAAGCTGGCACAGGGAGGCTGCACACCCTCTGCCTTTGGCATCCCTGTGGCTGGGATTTGAAAATGCCCAGTTCAGACATCCCTGACTCGAGAGTGAATTTGAGGAGCTGAAATTGGCTCCAGAAAAGCCTGTGGAAATGGGGAAAGGGGCCAGAAAATCTGTCCTAAGAGGCGAAAATCTGGGAAGTTCACTCTGTCTTGCTGGAAACAGAAGACGTTTGAGTTGATTTTGCTGTGACCTTTATGTGACTGCAGGGTGCACCAGCTGGAAGCCACAGAGAGGCAAATTCATATCTGAAACAAGGACACCATCTTAAAAATGTATGTATTCATATGTATGGATATTGGTGCTTTCTTTACAAAGAGAGTAATTAGCCACCAAAAACAACCTCTGAATGATTGCACTGAATATTTGCAACTGGCAATTTTAAAATCAAGGTCTGATGTGCATCTTCAGACAGAAAATAATTATGGGAATCCCATTCATTAACAACAAACAAGCAAACAAACATCTACGTGAATCCTTTAGACTCAAGTGATTGTGATTTGGATGAGACTCTGCCTTGGCTGTGAGAAATGCTGCAAAATGACCAGGCCAAGGTGCTTCAGCCTCACCAGGGCTGTGCAAACCCCTGCAACTAAAGAAAATGCTACTTTACCTAGGCGTGTCGTTTCACACCCCGGCAGGCAATTAAAATGCAAATGAAAAATGTTAATTAGAACTGTTTCAACATCTATTCTAATGCACAAGATGGGAATTCTGCACGGTGTACAGAGAAAGATGCATTGTTCCTTAGGCAAAACCCTCCCTCCACTCTTTGCTCTGGAGTGAGCAGAAAGAGCTGTTATTTTTATTTATATTTTTTTTAAACCTGCAGAAAAAAAAAATTAAAAGAGAATGGATTGCTGAGATCTGATCCTGATCTCAAATGCTGGCATAAATCTACCAAAAGCCAGAGGAGTGGATGTTGATTTAAGGAGGTCAGGATCAAGCCCTGTGAAATCACTTACACTGAAAGGAGGTGAAAAAGGGTATCAACCCCACAATGAAACATCTGTGTAAGAACTCACTTTGCTATTTTCCTGCTGTCCTTTTTTTTTTTTAAATCACAGCCAATTTTCAGTGTAGTGACCAAGACAGACTCCAGCTAACCTGAGGCACTGGAGGCCACCTTGTTTCAATGGGGATTTGGGAAGGGAGGAAGAGGAGGTTGCGCCACATCACTCAGCCCCCATAGCTCTGCCTGCACAGCACTACAATTCCATTTTTATCCTGCCAACAGCCCTGTAAATGCACACCAGCAGGTCTCCTTTCCATGTTAAATATGTAGCTGCTCATCCCATTAAAGCTCATCTCAATCCACCCTGATGCTTAAGACAACTTTTCTTCCCTTCCCTTCTTAAAATCTACCTACATCAAAGATGAGATCTGGATGCTCCCAGAGCTGTGATGAGGTTGTTTTTACAGCTATTTGAGCAGCATGTTATACCTGCTTATTTGAAGATGATGATATTTGTATTGTTGCTAAGAATTCATGCCAAGCATAATTTTTGGGGCGTTGTGAAGATATCATATTTGCATATTTTAAGTATTGATATAATACAAAATTCTCTTTATGACTCTTTTCGCAGCATAATAATGCTCTTTTCCACCGCATGACAGCCTTTAGCTTAGAAAAATTCAAAAACAGAAGAAAATTAGTTTGTAGAAATGGATCTTTTCTTTTTTTTTCAAATCTGATTTTCATTTCCCCGTGTTTGGAGCATCCCTTACTGCTCATGACCTGCTGCACATCATTCTGATAAAAACAGTAATTGCACAGAGATACAGGCACTTCATATTGCAATGTCTTAATCAAACAAATGACTGCATTTGGAAGAAGTTTGAGTTGTTTTTTTTTTTATGAATCACACTCTATTTTTAGCCTTGCAGACCCCATGCCAGTTGTCCATGTAGAAGATGACTCATATGAACCTCAGGGTGGAAGCACAGGGGTTTTCTCCAGCCTTCCTGCCTGCATGGCTGACCCTTTTGCCCAAAAAAAAAAAAAAAAAAATCCCCAACTCTTCTTCTATTACAGATCTTATCCATCCAGCAGTTTGCAATTTTAATATGAAAAATTGCCTTGGTTATCTCAAAATGCTGGCAATTGAAATTCAGGTTTTTGTTGGAGTTTATTTTTTTCCAGGCTGTATAAACACTTGGTAAGTGACATCCCTGCCTTTAAGAACTCAGTAAGAAAACCCAGCGTGACTTGATTTGTTTTTACAGCGAAAAGATTGTTCTTTAATCCCTTTGGAGTTGTTGGATTTGATACTCCTGCCAGTCGAACTAATGAAAAATCCTCTGTGTGGAAGCTCAGAGACATCCATCCCCTCCATGCCAGTGCAGGGATGGAAATCTTACTGTATCTGATGCAAAATTAAACCCAGTTATCAAACAGGAAGTACAGGAGATTTGGGGAAAACAAAAAGCAAACAAAGAAAAAGACCCACCCGAGCAATAATACCCAATAATCTTGAGAAGTTAATTTTTTTTTCTCCTTGGTTATATGCGCTGTTGTAAGAATAATTCATGTGGTATTTGTGTTAATCTTAGGTATCAAAGTAGCAATTCGTTGTTTAATTAATATGAATGATAAATTCATTATATAAACTGCAAGGAGTAATAACAGGAACTGTTTTTAGGAATTTTTGTAATGATCTAGTGTGGGAGAAGGTCCCTAAATAACAGCACTTCCAGTTTGCTCTCGTAATCAACTATCTAAGCAGCAATTTCAGGGACATACAGATTGGCATCAATTTGGGGGAAAAAGTCTAGCAAGCATCTTTTTAATGCTTATTTTCCAAATACATCCAATTCCAAATGTATTTATTTTGTAGCAGAGTACTAGTCACACAAATCTTAGAAGCTGAAAGAGAAAGAATATAAAACATCCCAACTTAGGCCTCCCCAAAGTTTTTACTTAAAATCTTTGCAGCATTTCCTGAAAAGTTCCAAATGCAAATGAGTATTTTTCTAGGAAAAAAACAACAACCCTCATGTGTTAAAATGTTCTGCACTGAGAATCTTTCAGATTCATGCTATGGTTCACACATTCACTGGATTGAATTTTCAATCTATTCAGTAGAAATAATAAGAAAAATGAGATTCCATTTCTCTACCCTTCCCCATTCCAAAGACTTTACCTTGAGATATGAATATATATTTTTATGTGTGTTTGTACACCCACAACTTGCTCCATTTTTCCCTCCATAATATCTGTTGACTTCTCTTTGTTTTACTTGGGAGAAAGCAAGATACCAAATCAGCACAGCTGACAAGGGCCCTTTGGTGTTCTGATGAAAACTGATTTAGGAGCCAGACAGAGAAATATTTATCCAGCAATTCTTCAGAGTGGGTGTTTAATGGTTGATGTAATCCCAAGAACAGGCTCTGATGATCATGTTAGCTGTTAATTATCACAAGAGTTCAATGGTCAAACAATTTTCTTTTCTTTTCCTTGCCAGGATCTAAGTACCTCATGAGGTATTCAAAGAGGATTTTTTTTTTTTTTTTAGAACTGGTAATCTAACCAGAGATTTTAACCTGCAATTTATTGTTTATTGTGTAAATACATACATACAGATATATTTATATATTCAATAGACTGTGGTGGGTACATCTCTACTCTGTCCCCCTCTCTTCCCCCTTCTTGGACCTGCTTTAGGATCTGAGAAGATCTTGACGAGCCTTGACCAAACTGCTGAATGGTGTCTTGAGGAAACCAATAAGGCATTCACTGATTGTACCAGGAGCTCCTGCCTGGCAGAGGTGAGACAATCAGTGGGAAACAAAGGATAAACAATTATCCTTTTTTTTTTTTTTTTTTTTTCTTTACCTGAATTGTGTCCTGAGTGAAATTCCCAGTAGGAATTACAGCCTGAATGAGATGTTACAATTAAAAGTTCACTTTGGGCAAGAGAAGTGCAGTAGTTACCAGCCTGGGTTATGGCCAGGATGGAAACTTAGTGGTGACCAAAGTCATCCTCTGGAGACCCTACAAACAGCATTCAGTCCTGAGTGAGGCCCTTTGAGCTCTCCTGGAGTGAAGTGGCTGTGCAACCACCTTCCTCCAAGTGGGACCCTTAGTGGAGCTCCAAACCCTCAAGCCTGTGATCCACAAAGGATTGTTCCTGACAGCAAGAATATCCCCCCACCCCACACCTCCAACCCTTCCCTTTGGGCAACTCCAGGGGATTTCATGTGAATATTTCACCAATCCCAAGGGGAATTTTGGATAGGTGCCTTTGCACATATAGATTTTACCTGTGTGTGTGAACTGATTATGGTATGAATGTTTCTGCCTCAAATCCACAGTTAAGGCACTGTTGTAATTACTGTGAGCTTTACAAATGTTAAAGTGATTAAATACTGCTAAACCCTTTTGCACCCTTATCTTTGCATCCATATCCTTTGTACCCTGACACTCTCTTGCATGCCCAGCTTCCTTGTAAGTCATTCCAATTTGCTTCTAATTTGATCTTCCTGTGGATGTGAGTGGACCTTGCCACCGAGTTTTGTAAAGTCACATTCCCACATTTAATTCCTATTAAACTCTGCTTTTTGCCAATACCTTTGATGGTGAGTGGACCTTGCCATGGAGTTTTGTAAAGTCACATTCCCACATTTAATTCCTATTAAACCCTGCTTTTTGCCAATACCTTTGATGGTTTCTCAAAGCAGACAGAGCACTCATTTGTAACACAGAGAAAGGTGTGGTATCCACACACAGCTGGCATCTGTTCAGATTTCAATGCCTGGTCCATATAAAAAATGTCCTTAAGAACACACATATGGCACTGCAAGCAGGGGAGGAAGATGCACTGAGAAATAGGATTCTATTTCTGAATAATGAAGGCAAATGTGTTAGAAGTAATACAGCTGGAAAATGGCAAATGAGAAAATTCAATAGGGTGTCTTGCAAACCTTTTTAGTGAAGAGTGTGTCAGTAATAAAATGCATGAAATTTAAAAATCATTTCCTTAAATGAATTGCTTTTGGAAACGTCTTAGGAAGCATTATTTTGACAATGTTAATTGTTGTCTTTTTCTTTTTTGATAAATGGATTATGCAAAATTAATTCCCTCACTGTGTAGATTTAATCCACAACACAGGACCACTGTCAGAATTTAAAACTATTTTGAGTTTTCAAATGAATAGATATAAAAAAACCCTACTCAATTAATTTATTAGTTTGAAATTACAAATCAGTCACTGTCTTTATCTACATTTTCCTGCATTTGGCCAAATCCTACTCTACAAATGCCCAGAGAAAACAATTACAGGATATTTTTGAAGACAAAGTTCTATCGTAGTATTTTAAAATAGTGAGTAACTTTCCTTCTGTTATGTCAGTGCTTTATTCATGGAGCACCTACAAAACACAGAGACAACTTCAAAACCTATTCCAGTGCTTTGTGTGAGAAAGAAGTAAAACCATTAGTTTACCTCACTAAAGCTTATTTAAAAAATAACTTGATGATCCAGGTTCACTCTTAATTTTCCCAGACTATTAGAAAATCAAACCTTCCTTTATTATCTCACTCCTGCCATGCTAATGTTGTCTCCCTGAATGGACATAAGAACACCAGGATATGGAGGGGTTTTGTCCACTTTCCACTGGGAATGGGCAGCACTCCTGTGCAGAGAAGCTAATTTACAAAAATTAAATGTTTAGAGGCTTTCATTATTGTCTAGATATGAGGTGATGAAAAGGTGAACTATCTTCTTCTCCATCCTCCTTGGGTGATCTGCATTGGGAGAAAGAGCAGAAATAATCCAATCACCCAAACTGTGCAAAGTCCCAGACATACATCACAGTGCCCATGATGCAATTTTAATTTTAATTTTAATTTTAGTATTTAATTTCCATGGGAAAAATGCTCAGCCTGCCTAAGTGAGAGCCCAACTTGAGCAGGATTTGTCTGGTTCACCTGATGCCAAAACACAGGTGAATGTGCCTGACATCTTTCAGGTATTTCACCTGGGACATCTTCCACCACTTCAGCAGTTTTAGATATTCTCAGTGCCCTCATCTGAAAGGATATATTGCATTAGTTTCTGAGGGTTACTTGTGGGTTTAGATACACTGAGGAATCTAAAGGAGGCAACTGGCCAGTGTTCCAATGTGTCCTCATGTACCTGTGCTGGTTGTATTTAGTATTTATCCTGGTAAACTCAGATTAGTCTGTCCTTTTCCCTGTTCAAACTCAGCACCAGGAATCAGTGATTACCTCTTGCAGCTAGAACAGCCATAAATAGCAGTTGTTAGAACAAGAAGTTAGTAGAAAGCTCATTTCCCTGTTTCAGTAAATTAAGTTACCTAGGAGATAAAGGGATCTGTACAGCCACAAATCACTTGGTATCTTGTTTAAAAGCAAGTTCATATCTGTCTGTAGGATTTTGGAATCAGAGATTGCTTCTTGATTTAGATCCATGAAGTTGTTTTTTTTTTATATTTTATTTTATTTTATTTTATTTTATTTTTATTTGCCTATCTTATATCACATTAGAGAGCTTGACTTGAAAGCTGTTGCCATTGCCTCAACCACAAATGATAATCATCACATCCTGGAGGTGTCCTAACACACACAGAATTAAATAGGTTCAGGGCCTCACTCTACATTTTTTTTTTTTTTTTGCAATTAGATAGAAAATATTCAGAATTATTCCTAAACAGATAGTGGTTATAATTCTTAGCTTATTAAAATTGTAGAATTAGTAAAGTTAAGCAAAAGTCAAATATCTTATGGATCTAGATGAGGAATCATTGGTATTCAGAATATGTAGGTGTGTGTTTTCTGCTTGAGGAGGTATAAGAGACCTGAATACTTGCAGAGGAGACAGAAACCTTGCCCAGTAGAAAATCATGAACATTTTCAATCAGAAAGTTTGGATTAGACAGCTATCATTTTTCTGGCTATTATTTAATAAATGCCGCTGCCTTGTCAGAAATCCGCCATATTTAACAGTTCACACGGGTTTATCATAGAATTTAAAAGTTTTCTTCATTGGCATCCAGCAGTGCAGCGTTTGGGACTCAATTGGTTTGTGGTCCAGGACTTGGCCACCAAAGATGGATGGAAATGACTGACATTTCCTCACAGCATCATGAACACAACTGGGCAGAGCTGTAATGCAGAATGAAAAGAGATGCTGGATTGTAATAATGCCTCAGTCTGTGACTGGCTGCTGAATACTTGTTTACAAATTATTGCAAGATTCTGTTTACACAAGATTATTTTAACCTATAACATTTTGATATTCTTGGGAAGTGCAGATGGTATATTTACTTAATCACTGTCAAAGCCCTAACTTTTCATTATTTTAAACTGATTCCGAAGTCAGTGTTACTTCTGCTCAGTGTTTTCACATGTGTCACGCTTGCCTTGTTTCAACTCCTTTTTCAGTCATTTTTAATCCTCATCAGTGTTCATTTTTCTGAGTGATTTTTCTTAAAAATGACTGGATGCATAAGCCAACAGTAGGAGTGGTAAGAAAAAGAAAAACCAACAAAAAACCCACCCCTTCCTACACTTCTTCCTGTGTTAGGAGTTTTTGAACATTTCTGTGATTCCACTGCTGGACCGTGAGGTTATTTTTCCCTCGGATATGTTGTGACTTGTTGTTTTAACCTGGCTCAGCTCGTTACATTGCTGTACCCTGAACTGCAAAATTAATTCCAAAACCTTAACACTGGAGTGATGAGTAAGGGGCTTTTCCCAAAGGCAGCAAGCTCCAGTCCTCTGGCAGGCTCTGGATCTGATCTACCACCTGTTTCTTTCTTTAAAAAACACATCTCCATCTCAGCTTCTCCCCACACTCTCCTGGTATTTATTGTTGTAATTGGGTGCCAGCTGCACATGTCAGTGGAGTTGTCACAGGCAAAGGAATGAGCAGGTACACACAAATAATGCAGTTTCCAGCCCAAAGTACTGAGTACCCCTGCGGACTGAATGGAGGGAGAAAGCAATTTATGGTGACTGCAACTTGGGTTATTTTCATTGCTCAGAGTCTGGATGCTTCCATGAAGCCTTAGGCTGTTTATTCTCTCAGGCTTTTGAGAAAGAGAAGGAATTGTGCCTGCCACCAAAAGCAAAGGGGGTTTATTTGGGCTTTTTATGATTCCTCTTGATGTCTGTCTGTATACTTAGGTGGAAAGGACTGAGAAATCTATGAGGAAATTTAACTCAGAATATTACCTTATATAAAGGTGCTCAGACATGGATTGAGACCTTCATTATTTTTTTCTGAATAGAATAAATTAACAAAAACCCAAACAAAAACAGCTGCCTAGGGACTTAAATATTATTGCTTTATCCTCTCCAGAATATTGGGATGGAATTTCACAGTATCGAGTTTGTGTGTAAAGGAAACCTTATGTAAGATAATGAGGTACTTTGAGGCAAAACTTAATGGCTTTACCTTACTCTCCCTACTGGTAGTGAATACTTGATAATTCCTAATGATGCTTTCTTCATACCTTCACAGCAATATGTTCATTCTGCATCTAAAAACAGTTTGGTAATGTAATTTCTCTATAAAACACGGCTACTAACCGTATCTAAACTAATTAGGCACAGTCAGAAACAGCCTAAAAATGTAACATGTTCACTGAATGAGCAGATTTGGAATTTGGCACTGTTCCTACTACATAACTCGACTGGGATGCTATTACTGATGCCTTCCTTTCTGGGCCACAGGAGCCAGATTTCTGCGTCTCTCCTGATCTCCTCTGCCCTGGGGCAGTTCTATGAGCAGAGGGGAACAGCTTGTTGTGCTGGGGCTCCTCTGCCTCTCCATCACAGCTTGGGGAGCAGAAATGTGGGGCAGGCAGAGCTGCAAGGGCACAATGTGACCTGACCAGTCCTGACTGATGGCTTTCAGTGGCCACCACCAGCACTGCAAGGGAGAACCTCCTCTGGGCTTTGCTCACGGTGCAGCAGAGTCAAAACTTGGTGGAAGTCAGGGCCATCCTGATGTACACCTCATGCACTTTTTGTTTCTAGTGTGCTTCTTATTTCAACAAAAGCTCTTAAACCATTAGCCCTTGTGTTTTCCCAAATTTTTGTAAATGTTGTAAATTTACCACGCAACTTTGGTACACAGAGCATGGTCCCAAGCACTGAAATGCTCCAATTGAGGGAGTCACCAGGTAAATACTAAGCCATTAGTATCATGGGATTAAAAAAAAGGAAGGAAACTCCTTGCATAAAGTGACTATAGAGACAGGTCATGAAATATCCTGTTAGTACAGCAGAAACTTATTCTTCAGGGTATGTGAACCATTTTAAACTCATTCCAAAGTCTCATTGAGCGAGTTCATTGGGACCTTACAGCCACTGGAGCCACTTCTAAGTAAGATTAGCATTTGGTCTGCAAAACTCTAGGTAATAAAAAGGGAATTTTATACCCTTAGTGTATTCAAAATGGCAGTATCCATTTAATGGGCCGTGACCATTTTCTTATTATTTTGGCTTCATCTGTAAATTGCCATAGTTTCTCCAAGCTCTTTGTTATTAAACAACAGACACCACATCCACAAAAGGCACTGAAAAACCGTCTCAGACCAAACACAAACCAGTGCAAAGTCACTGGATTTTGAGATGACTTGTTTGGCACTGGGAGGACTCAGTGATTCTGCAGTGACCCTGTGCAGAGCCACAGGAGTAGCTCGGGAGGATCCTGATCCTCCATGTCTTTCATCGATGCCTCAGCAGGACCAGGGGAGAGGGAGCAGCAAAACCTCAGCCCAGAACCCCACAATATATGCACACGTGCTATGTTGGCTTCTAGATCCACCACACAAGCTCTTTTTTAGTGAGATTTCCCAGTGCTGCCTGGAGGGTTTCACTGGTGCAGCCTTGCTGAAGTCTCACAAACATTTCTGTGTGTCCTGGGTTGCAGTGTAGGATGTACACAAAGTATTTATTCTATCACCATCTTCATGAGCTGTTGGAACCAGATGGGGCAGTGTCTTCCCAGGCCCCTCCTTTGGGCTCTTCTGCTCATGGCCCATCAATGCCTTGCCCAGGACTCACAGGGAACTCCCTCCAGGAGTTATCTCTGTTTAATGGGCCATCAAGGACCCACTTCACAACTCATCATCCCATTGGGAGATGCTCCACCCAGGGGGAGGAGCCAAGCACTCCCACCTGGATAGAATCTGGGATTTGGGACAGGACAAACAGCCCTGACCCACTGGATTCCCAGAGGAGCAGAGCTCCCAGACCTTTCTACAGGATCACTGCTTCAGGAAGAGCCCCTCACCTGGACTGCTCCCACCACCCTGCTCAGGTTGTATTCTGACTCTGTCAGTGGTCCTTTGTGTTATTTAATTTATTTTATTTAATTTTACTTTTTTTCCTTTCTTCTTATTAAATTGTATTTCTGACTTGGAGCCTCTCACTCATTTTGCTTTCAAACCATGACATTGTGGAATGAATGCTGCAGGTACATTCATCACCATCAAGATCCAGGCTGGCTGGGATCTTTCCAAAAGCCCCAAATTTTTGGTACACTTAAGTTCTCTTCCTGTCGTCTCACATTGCCCAGTCTCAGCTTTTACAAATAGTAACAAGAAGTTTTCTATTGGTTTCTCTGAAAGTAGGATCAAATCACAAAGGACTCATGCAGTTAATTGTCTGGGCTTCTCTAAGAAAGAACCTACAGTTAATGCAATAATTGAGCTCACAATGGGCCAATGTTTAGATTTACCAGCCCTGACAATTTGTTTGCATCTTTAATTTGCTCAATCTGTTATTTCTTTTTCAGTAGCTAAACATTTCCACGTAGAAGTAGTCAAAAAACTCAAGCATGTTCCAGGCAATGAAAAAATCTAAATATTCTATTTTTCTGTTGCAGGTTTGGTTGTGCTAAAGAACATGGGTGCAACTCTGCAAGGGGGATGTTTAATTTTTCTTCTTGAGATGACTGTCCTACTTTTCCATCACTAGGCTGAGGGCAGCAATGGCAGTGGAGAGGATCAAAGTGCATTTTTGATAGGATCTGTAAGTACTGATGCCAAAATGAGACAAAACTACTACATTCCTAATCCTCTTACCTCTCCCAGATCACTGGTCTTCGTGGCAAGTCTATAATTTAGACTCTCAGGCAACAACAGCTGTAATTTGGCATTGACCAGAAAGTGGGAAAATCCTGCAGAATGTTTTAGGACAGGCCACCAAAAACACCTGCTGGAAAACCTCATCTGCCAGTCCTGTCTAACTTTTTTAGATGACCACAAATAAGCTGCCTGTATTTTTTTTTTAATGCTAGTTTTGTAGGTATTAAGTCTTTTTAATTTGGGCTTGATTTTTTTGTTCTCAGAAACCTGATTATGCTTGAATGCACAAATTTTGTTTGCATCTGAAAGATGTGAAAAAAAAAGTCAAAAAGAAAGGGTGAGGACCCTTTGGGACAGAAAAGCAACCTAGTGACCATCTTATAAAAAAAAATTAAAAATTACAGTTTATCTGCCAAAGCTTGCACCAAACTGGGAGAACAAGGAGAAAAAGGAAAACTCAGGACATTTTTAATTGAATTGGGCCCTTAGTGTGCTGTTTAAACTACTAAACCCCATGATTAGACATAATGATTGAGCTGCAGTATAGAAGAATAACGTTACAACATGAGATGTAAATCAAACACATGCTGTACTTGCATCCTGGCTAAGTACCATTGAGGGGAATTTCTCATGCTATGGGGTGTACCTGAGTGATGCCATCATCTCAGAAGGTCATTAAAGTTCCCCAGTTACTGTTTTTGCTCTAACAAATTATTTTACCTGGAGAGGGAAAAAAAAGAAAAAAAACCATAGAAAATCTTCACACCTTTAGGATTATGTATAGTATATGCCAAACAATCCTATCTCTGCAGAAGAGCTGGGCACTCTGACTCCTACTGGCCTGGCACCTTCTGAGCTATGCATGGAATTATAAGGCTGAGGCTGAGCTGATTTCCCACTGAGCAGTGCTTTATTCCACAAAAATGGAGTAAAACGGGACTTGTGATATAAGCTACTAATCAAAGCAAAGATTATCACAGCCTGCCCTTAAATGAGCTGCACTCCGTTCATGACTGTTTCAAGAGCTATCAGCATTGCTTTTTTTAGGGTCTTCGTTATTGATTTTTAATATAGATCTAATTGGGAACCTCGGATTGCTTTTGATTTGATCTTTTTTTTTGGCAGAGACTTAAACCCTAAAGGAAACTAGTCACCCCTTTGATGCGTGTGCCAAGCTGCAGTCAGACTTCAAAGGGCAAAGGATACATTTTGAATTTCCTTTCAACATTTCCCCCATTGGCCTGGCTGCTGCCACATTATGAATTATAAACAATTCTATTTTGTGCCTGTCATCGCACTTCACACAGGATCTCTGAGTGTATTACAAACTTCAATTAAACACAACAATACCCCCATGAACTGGGTTAGCTGCAGTTGGAAAGTGTTTCAACACTCAGTTGAAGTTCAGCCATTTGAGGGATTGCAGATAGTTCAAGCAAGTCAGGGGAGTTCAAAGAGAGAGGAGAAAAGTGCCTGTGGTAAAGGGGGATGTCATTAGGGGAGATATTAATCAACACCTCACTTGCAGTGTGTTTAGCATCTTTAGCCTTTCATTAAAAAGGTCACGGTATCAAATTCAGAAGACCAAGAAGCCAAACTCCAGCAGAAATTCTTCATCTACTGCTTGAGACAGACTCCAGCTGAGCCTTGCTAATGGCAAACAGTAAGTGGCCACCATCCAGGAAATGCTGGAAGAAGATATTTTCTGTGAAGTCACCCAGACTAGGACTGTCAGTAAAGCTTCTGTAACAACTCTGAGCAATGACGACAGCCAGAATGGCAGGGGTTTGGATTAGCAGTGGCAAAACCTCTACCCAGATTGGAAGGCTCTCCTGGGGCATCTCCATATAGATTTATGTAGGCATATCTTTGAGAGGCCTGTCAAAATCAAAATATCTCTGGAAATACAGGGCCTGAATCTCACTTACACAGAGGCTGGTGCTTATATAAATGAGGCTCCTCAGGCCTGCCTCTAGTTACTATTATGGATGACAGTTTCTATCAAGATTTTTTCTTCACTTGTCTGAGGTTCTTTTAAGTATAAAATAGCTCCTGTGTCCTTCCGCTTCTTCTTGAGTGTAAAGTAGACAGGATCTAGCCTGGAGGACTCTTCAGCTGCCTCACTGCATGCAGAAGAGAAAGAAACCAAGAGATTTTCCACAGCTCAGGGAGGTGTTTGGTCTCCTGCCTCAGCCAGGGTCAGCCTTAAGCCTAACCTGGCATTTCTGCCTGATGTTTTGGAGGAAGGAGCAAAGAGTGGGACCATGTTGCTACTTTTGCTTCCACCTGGTATTGAGACTTCAGGTTCTGTTCAGATGCACTTGGTGGTTATTAGGATGAGAGCACACAGGCTGTTGTGGGGAGGTTTTATAATATTTTCAAGGGGGAAAGGGAAAATATTTTTGGGTTTTTTTTCAGTGCTTCCATCTGCAATTTTATACCTCCACAGCAGTGTCTCCATGGTAGACAGTGCAGCCACCTTGCTGTAATCAAAAAACAGGCCCTGCTACTGTCTGCCATTCATAGTCCAAAATGTTGGAGCAAGAACTCAGAGGGTGTATCTGTAATGGGCAAAGTACCAGAGCAGTGTTTTGTGGTCTTCTGTACAAATATGAAGGCTCTGTGCCTTGTCCTTCAGTTTGCTCCCCAATGGAATGCTGATGCATTCATTGGCAGGAAGGTGAGAGTGATTTAAATAAAATCTGAAATCTTTTCATCAAGGTTCCCTCTGTTTCCCCTTAGTTTTGAGAGAAGCAAAAAAATCCCGTTGGACCAACACTGGCAAAAATAAACAAATATCTTTTTTTTCGTTTTAAGCTCAGGAGAAATGACTCTTAGGACAAACTGGCCTCTCAAGGTTCCCCTGAGATTAGCACTGGGCTAATCAAATGGTTTGTGCTGCCCTGACTTCAGCAACTCATGGTAATTTGAAGGTTATGTGAACTATTAATGGTAATCTGGTGGAATCTTTAACCAGGAAAAGTAACTGATAGGTGGCCAGGAAGTGTCAAATGCTCACCCCTTTCTTTGTCCAAGGAGGGCAGGACAAAATAACTATCGGGAAAAAAAGAGTTTGCATTAGCTCCCATGGAAATACTTTTTATCCCAGGCTTTTTTTTCTCTGTCAACTGGAAATGGATTAATTTAAATGGAAAAAAAGAGAAACTTTTAAGATATAAAATACACAGATAAAGAGAACTACTGTGCTTTAAATTCACAGGTTCACTATTAGCAATAGCATCTCTGTGACTTTGCTTCAGAAACCCTGTAATTATTATAGTCCATAACCATACTCAGAGATAAGGGGGAAAAAAGTAATCTCACACAAATGCAGCAACAAATGTTCATGGAATGATAGTCTGAAAACATTTTCATTTCATCCAAATTTTTAAACTGCTTGCCTACACACAGGAGTATGCAAACACATGTCTCTAGCCACAGCCAATTTACCCAGTGGTGCACTTAAATTAACAAGACAAAATAATATCGTTTTCTTACTCGTTCTTCAGTCAGCCACTGGAAATGTCAGTTTACATGCGTCCCAGGACTCCTCCTTTTGATACTGTATTATCTTTGGAAGAGTAAATATCTGGAAAGTCTTGTACAACTCTGTGTTAAAACCAGCAGTCAGTACTTTTGGTATCTGTGAGACGATGGCTCTCCCTGACAGCTCCCAAGCACATTTAGGCAGAACGACTTTTTTGCCCTTCCTCGGTCTAGACAAGAAACATACACAGAGAATCACTGGTGGATCCACTGAATAAATTACAAATTGTTGGTGTGGCGTTTAGCCAGTTGAAGAGGGAAATATCCGTGGAGAAGGGCGGTCTCTGAGATCCCCCAGGCTGTAAAACCTGCTGCCACCAATTCTGGCTTTCACCACAAAAAAGAGAAAAGGGGCTATGCAAGTAGTCAAGAGGAAAAAAAAAATAGACTATAAGTCTGGTGACAGGCCAACAAAAGCACAGGATTCCAAGACTGACCTAAACTAAAAAAAAAAAAAAATTGGTCTAAAAAATTCAGTGATCTTACAAAGAGGGTTATTTTGTTAATGCAGAAAAAAGGGAAGTGAGTGTTAACTAGCCCCCCCCCAAAAATCCCAAATGTATTCTTCTCATGTGAATAGTCTTTAGCAAGCAGTGGAAATCTCTTTGATTGAAAAGGCACTTCAGGCTTGAGATGAAAGAGGGGGCAATTATGTCCCTTTCCTTTCTAAGTTCAGGTATATTTAGGGCGGTACTTTTTAATCTGCTCATCCACAGTAGGGTCAGTGCAGCCAAATGATGCAGCTGAAGGCTGCAGAGGTACAGAATGTGTGAGAAGGGGTGGAGGAAAGTGTGTTAATCCCAGCGCAAGATACTCACAATCCTCCCTTTTTTTTTTTTTTTTCAAATCTAACACTGGTTATGTGTATGGCTTTTAAAACCTGCCACTGGAGCTTATTACTGACTGAACTCCCATTATGAACTCTGCAGGGTAGAAATGCACACTTTGGGTAAATACAGGAGAAGGTCACACTGCAGGCAAAAAAATAAGCAAGACAAAAAGCAGTTGGTTGTAACAAATGCAGAGTTGTGATATGGACACACCTGAAAAAGCCAAAAATCTAAATGCATGCAGAGGGCTACATTTCATAAAGTTAAATATCAATGAAATCTGTTCAACATTTGAATTCCAGAATTAGCAACTTCAGTTTTTTTAAAATTAAACCAAGTTTTACTCAAAAAACATAAGTCTCAGGAATGGCACAATATCGTAGAATCAGAATAATAACCATTTAAAAAAAAACACTATCAGAATTTTGAAGAAGAAGCTGTTTATTTTGGGGAACGAAAGCTGACTTTCCTCCCACCGCGCTGTCGAAACTAAATATGTAAAATATCTTGAAAGCAAAAAGTTTGCACAAACACAAGTAGCAGCCAGTTTTTACTATAGCTGTGGTAAGAGGTCCTGGTAAAAACAGCAACAACAACAACAAAAAAAGCCTTTTTGGTTCAAAGCTCTTTCTGTACAACATGTTAAATATTACGACTGAATTTTATACCCCCATGCTGCAGCACGGAATCTTTGCCACCTTCTTGCTCCGTGCAATATGAAATACCAAAAAAGAAACAGATGGCTTTTGGTCCTGCGCTCCTGTTTCCTTGTCACATCTCACACGATCATTATAACTGGATGGAAAAGAAAATATGTTTCTTTACAGAACTGCAAGAAACCTGCTTCCTAATCAGAAAAAAAAGCTCCTCTATCTTGAGATACAAATGCCACTTTTCAGTATTGCTGGAAAAAAAAAAAAAAATCACTGTTTCGGTGTTATTTTAGAGAAGACACGTGTGTGGGACAGGCATTAGGTTTGGATAGTGAAGAGAAGAAATGGGAGAAGTGAAATGCAGATGCAAAACTGGACTATGCCATAGAAATGAAGATTGTAATGCACCTTCAGCCTGCCTGGCATTGCTGCAACTAAAAAAGCACTGCACTGCTGCTTTTAATTCTTCTAATGAAGTCTTGGGGAAAGTGTTACTTCTGTAATCTTTTAAAGACACATATTTTGTAAGTGCAAGCTTTCCTAATTCATTAAATCTCAAGAACTTTTCCTTTATTTCAGTAGACCTAACACACTTGGATCTTAAAATGGTTGGAGAGCCAATTAAAAAAAAATATCACTTTCTCTTGCAAACCATGGATTGGAAATTCCTGTACCATGTACATTCAGCGTATATCCCCGACTGAATCATCCATGAGCTAAAATAATCACCTTTAGCTGAAATAATGAAGCTGAGGATGAAAACCTCAGATTCTGGACAGGGCACCGTGATATTTAAGTGGCATTTCTACATTTGAAACTAACCTTGGACACAGTGTGGGTTTCTCAGCTCATGGATTAAAGGGGGCAGCAGGGATGAGCTGCTTCAGGGCTGTGCAGGACTTGTCCCAGCAGTGTTTACAGGACATGTATAGTGGAATTTCCACAGGATAGAAAAAGGGGCTATTCTGCTTCTAGTGATTTTCTGCTCTTCACTGCCAGCTCCCCAATTCACCCCAGTAAGTTCTGTGTGTGTATCACTTCAGAATCCAGGGCTGTGGATTTTCTTATGGGCCACCTTAGGTAGCTCACTTGCTGTTCAAAGTGGGGCTGCATTTTTCTCCTTTAGAAAGTTCCTTGTGCAGCCTCATGTCCTTTTCTATAAATGGCATAACTGTGCTGATTAGTAATAAAATAAGGTTCCACCACCCACACCTGCTCAGCGAAGCTCCATTCCTGCAGCTCCTTCCTGTTTCTGGAAGATTTTTCTGTTAAGGGGGATTCTTAATTAGTTAGTAAATCAGTACATCAAGATAAATTAGAAATTTTCTGGAATTGTTGTCCTGTCACAAGCCTGAGCTGTGCTTCCTGGAAAACCTCAGAATGAAAAGATCTTGGGAAACAACTTACATAAGAGGGCCCTTGTATCTTCCCCTGAAATAAAATGCATTTTCCTCTTTGTATGTGAGAACAACCTTGGCCAGAAGAAATCACCCTTTTGACAGCTCACACAGATTTAGAGGCTTCTGAGTTTAGCCCATGGGCCCTCCTTTAGCCTCACAGCACGTACCTTCAAGTTATTTTATATAAATGCTCTTCCCTAAAGGTGTGTGGAAGCAGCAGGCTTAGATGTCTGAGCATAGATTGGGGTGGAAATGTCTTTTCTTCTCATGTTCATACAACCAGCAATTCCCCAGCCAGCCTGTTCCAGCTCTGAGAGCCTCAGCACTGTGTTTTATCCCTGGTTTACACCTAGAGCTGTACCTTCATCTGGGAGTGATCAGCCTGGCTCAATTAACCTGAGCGCTGATTTACACCTGTTGAGGATTTGATAGCTGTTTGCAATAATAAACCCAGTTACAAGCAAATTATGTGGGTCACTCTGTAACGGACCTTTTTCCTTTTGACCAAATCTTTGCAAAACACAGGTTGTTGTTTTGAGGTCACACGTGCAGGATAAGGTATTTGGAGTGTTTGGAATATGTAAAATATGTGATAGTTTGACAAAATGATTTGACACAATGAGTCAAACGTGGTTCACACGCCTGGAAAAAAACCCACCACATTCTTCTAGATGCAATTAAAATAACTATTGTATTAAATAACTATGAAATATTAAGCACACATATAGGGGGTAAAGAAATGGAAGCCACAGTGAGGTTCTTCACATATTCCTGCTGCAATTTCACAGTAAAACAGGTCAGCAAAATCAACTTCAGGTCTCCACATCTGAACGAAGGGCTGGGATAGAAACCTGAATTTAGGAAGTAAGGTTGTGGAAAGACTGAGGATGTCATTTCTCTGTTGCATGAGGGGTTTGAGCTCCAGACATTCCCTCTGTGCATTTCATTCCTTGCAGGCACACGGGTATTTGGGGAGTCCAGCACAGCCACTCTCCATTTGTGGAGCTGCTGTGCCCAGCATTGTCCTCTCTGCTGATTTAGGAGCAGCAGGAACTTCAGTCTTTGGACCTGGAGGTACAGTTCTCACAGTGCCAGGCTTCAAGAAGAGATGCAAACTTACTGTGCAGGGAGAATCCTCTCACAGGTACCAGTCCAAGGAGAAAGAGGAAGAGCAATATGGGTGAAGAGACAAGCCTGCAGGTAAAATTGCAGGCAGGTTGATTAGACGGCAGTGGCTGAAAACAAAAGGCACTCAGCTGCTGAAGAAGGCACTTGGCAGCATGAGACAGACTGCAGAGAAACTCAGCACAGGAAGCTAAACATGAACAAAAATAGAGAATGTAGTGTGGAAACAGAAAGTTCAGGATGAAGCTAAGCCAAATGCCTGATTTGATATTGAAATATTCTGCAATTTTTTGTGCAAAGTCTTGGAATTTAATCTGATTTCCAAATGCCATCATTTTAGATGAAAAGACTTTTAAAAAAACCAAAAACATTGTTTAATCTGTTTCCATTCATTCCAGTAATTACTTTTTTCAGCTGAAAGACACAAGTGTCAACAAATCCCTTGTTGGCTCAGTTTCTGCCCTTGAACAGGCAGGAATGGTAATCTGTCACTTCAGCCTGTCATCTCAACCTGCCCTGCCCTCTCTCTCCTCACTGCTGGACTTGACAGGGGAAGGTTTGCTCCACTTCCAGCAAATCATTCAGCAACCTCAACTCCAGGAAGGCTAAACACTAAATTGCCTGGCCTTGATCATAATCCATCCTTTCCCCATACAGTCTCTTCTCCTGATCCTGGATGAACACCTTGCTGTTCTAGGCCTGACCAGCATGTCCTCAATTAGTGCTTTTAACACTTTACTTCTTCTGCTTCCACCTCTGGAACAGCTCACAGTGCTTAAAAAGTTTTACATTTCTTTAATTGCATTTTTGTACAGCACAGCCTTACAGCTCTACATTGATGTATTTCAGGGGGCATCCTGCTCCTGTACAGACACTGCAACATCTATTCTAGAGAGTTAATCATAATGTAAAGCTCATCAACATATGTCAAAGCCATCAGAAGATCCATGTGACACATGAAACCTTTAGAAATAATTTCCACTAGATTTTTTCATCTCTCCTTATTCAGCTGTTTTCTAGGAAAAAAAACCCAAACCCACAACTTAAACCTGTATGGCTTTGTGAATGTTTTCCTTTGTGGTTATGGGTTTTATTTATGAGGTGCCATGTGAGACAAAAGTCATGCCAGGCTCATACTTTACTAGTTCAGTAAATTTTCCATACTTTAATGATCAAGCTGCATACTTTACTTGTTACTTTTTAATATACTTCAGTGATCAAATTGTATAGCATAATGATCAGTTTTCCTAATGTGCCTGAATGAGTTGCATACCTCATTAATTTACATACATACTTTACGGGCTGAAATTGTAGAGTGTTTGGAATGAAGTGAATAATTTAACAAGCAGCCTTTTCTCACAACCTGCACAGGAGCCCAGGAATATGTGTGAACCAGAGCGGGATGAAATTGTAAAGGTGTGGGTAGGAAATGTTGGTTTGAACCCAAAAAGGAAAACAAAAAGATTTCAGAGGCACCTGGAAAGCTGAATCAGCACTGCAAACCTGGTTTGTATTTGCTTTGTCTTTTTCAAAAATGTTCCCTTATGGACTAATTTTGGATTTTAATGATGGATTTATCTGTTCTACCACTAACACAGCCCAGCAAGCTGCCCAAGGTGAACACCCACTATTTTAAAAAGCAGTTCAAACCCCAGCCCTGTCATGGACCAAGTACCTCTTGAAAGATGTGGAAACACCTTGTTTTATTGCTGAGTTGAGGTGCAAAGTATTTGGGGTCTTGGAGGACTGTTGAAAGAGAGTTCATGTAAAAACACACAGCCCTGTGGAGTTGGACCCCATCAATTGTGCAGCCTGATGAGTTAAGGATGCTTAACCCCTCCTTGGAGGAGAAGACACCACAGCCAATCCTGCCCTAACAAAAGCAGCTGCCTGTTCTAAAGTAGCCCAAGAGCTTGCTGGTGAGTCAATATTACAGGACAAAAATACATTCTTTCAATAATTTTACAGGTTATGGTTCATGTAAGTGGTCTTTCTGTGGATATGACTCACTAGAAACTTACTGAATTTATTCCAGCATAAAAGCAAGAAAAGGGAAATGTGGCATTTGCAAACCTTTAGAAAGTATCCCACTATTTCATACATGAGAACCATGTAATCTATCTGTTAAGACTGGGTTTTAATTTCAGTAAGCTGAAAGCATAAGTATTTTTAAGTCCCCAGTTATTTTTAAAATAACTATTATTATGGACAAAGTAACAGTTGCAGTGCTATAAATATTAATGCTGGATTTACAGAGAATAAAATACATTTAAGCAACCTTATAAAATTTTTAATAAAGCTACACTTACAATAAGCACTTTGGTAAAACTGCCTGTTGCCAACTGACATACAAAGTCTCTCACCAGCTACAAATGCCTGTAAAGCATTTACAAACGTTTAGAAACACACTGCAAACTTTTGGAGCTGTTTGTGGATTTTCCTTCATATGAAACCTGTGGTCCTTCCTTTTCCTTACTCTTGTGCATCACTCAAGCCCTGTAATTTTGCTACCTGACAGACTTTAGCTCGGGATTTGAAGAGGCTGAGACAGGTCTCACTGGTTTTCCAGCTTCTTCCTTATGACAGTTTTAATCAGTGTATAGCTCTGTTTAGCACAACATTCCAGTATTGCCATGGCAATAGAGAGGTACAGTTTGCCATTGGATGAGGATTATTATTTTTTTCTCATTTTACTTGTGCTTTGAGCACGTACTTTCGAAAATGAAACATGGTTCCTTTCTTAGGACGTAAACTGCGAGTTAATACTCTTTTCTAGTAATCAAATTTTACATCCTTAGAAGGGCTCAGAAATGAGCTCTAAGGAAACATCATTTGGACCCCTGGACACTCAGATCTCACACCTGTTTCCCTCTAGGAAAGTTGCAGGCTGAGAGGGGAGAAGGCAGAAGAAAGGACTGTGAAAATCAACAGAACAGAAACTTCCTTGGTTTGCACATTTGATCATGTTCCTGTTATTTGCAAACAGGGAAAGGATGGCTGCACTGATAGCAGGATGTCATTATGAACTGAGTGATCTGCTCCTGCAGTCTGTACCAAGGGAGACACTGTTGGCACTGGCCTCTGCACAGAGGAACAGCAAACCTGCTTTAATCTGAGTTGTTGCAACTCTTATATTCAGAACATCAGAAGACCCTGTCCATGGCTGCAGTCAAGAATTTCTCTGTACTTGACTAATCTCTGTATTTGACCTTCCTGCTATTCTAGTTTGGCACCCAGAACCTGGTGGGATTCCCACTCCATTCATTTTCCTGTATGCCCCTGCCAGTCCATCAGGGATTATTTGGCATATTTGGGTAGCCCCATGTCCTGCATCCCCCATGTGGGACCACTGACTGCATCCATGGCTGTGCTTCCAGCTTGCTGCATGTCCAGACCAAAATCTAAGTGAGTGCACAACTTCACTTGTTAGAGCAGTTTGAAAGAGGGTAAGGGCTTTGTGTAGTTATATAGAAGCCAACAGAAATATATGTGGCTTTTTGAAAATACGTGAATCATATGCTTAGTCAGTCGTTGCTATCCAATCCCATCTTTTAAAGAAATGTATTATAGCTTAGTGGCTCTTCTGATGTCTGAGGTGGTTTATATTTCTCAGCACACTTTCCAGTGTACTGTGAAATACTCACAAAAGCTGAGGTTCTTGAGAAGTTGCCTGAACTGTTTGTTTCATCATTTAAAGGGGAAACAGCCAAACACTTGCCGAAATTCCAGTGCTTACTTACCCCACTGTCACCTTTCTCCAGCAGAGAAAAGGCCCGAGAAGCAAGAATTCAAATTATTTATGTATAAAAATATTATGCATAAATAATTTGAATTTATTCAAACCTAGACACCCCAAAAGAGCTTTTTTTTATTAGCCATTTAGCAGCTCATGTGGAAACACCTGAAATCCATTCACCTTTTAATTGCAGGTGTTTTTTACATGAAGAAGCAAAACATATTTGTCAGAGCCACATTCAGCCTGAACCTTTCTTTTATTTTGAAAAATAATTTGCAATTGTTGTAATGAGCCAAAAATAGTTTGTGCTTCTGTGACATGTGTAAATATAAATATGGGAATAAACAACAACCTGCAGTAAGAGCTAAAAGGTGTTATAGCAAGTATCCAAACATTCCAGAAAAGGTAGTGGTTAAGACAAAAGATGAAGTAAACAAAAATATTAGAGGTCTGCCTTAAATAACTGACATTAAAATATTTTTTTAAATTAAACTCACCAACCGTATTCAATTTTTCTTTTGTCCCCCCTCTATGGCTGTTGGTGAGGCAAGTTCATTTTCTGCTCTATAAAGGACCTTTCATCCCCATTAACTTCAGCTCACCCAGAAGGTTTACATTCTTCTCATCCTCCCTTGCATAAAATTCCCAGCCTATTCCTTGTGGGAGTTTTCCAAAGGCTTCCCAGGGGAAACAGTTTAGGGAAGAGTTGCAGCAGCAGAAATTTTTGAGGGAGCAGTTCAAGAAAGTGGCAGAAATACCAAAGTCTAGACAAGCTGTGGGTCAGCTTGTTGTGGATCAAAGTTGCTGCAATGTGACCCCAATAAGTTTGGGATAAACATTCCAGGAGTCTCCAGAGAGTGTGAAAAGAGATTTCTGTAAAGCAGCAGCATCTCTGTGGAACCCTTTTCTTTGGGTTCTGGCTCCAGGCACATCACCAGCAGCATGTTTGTTGGAACCTGTGTTATTCCTGCCTTCACAGGCCGAGGTTTCAGAAACAAAGCCTTTGGTGACAGGGAGTTTCTATCCCCATTTTCGTCCCCAGGGACTGTTCCCTTCCCCTCCCCTGAGCAGGCAGCAGGTCTCCCCTGGCCACACACACAACTGGTCAGGCTTTTGGGACATTGATGTTCCTTGATTTTAGGTCACAGGGCCAGAAGGAAAGTGCTGGTTTTGACCAAGGCAGAAAGCAGGACCACATTGTTGGGGATACAGGGTCTGCCTCGAAATTAAGCATGAGCTTAAACTGCAGATGCAGATGATACAGCTCTGGAGTTCTTTGTTATGGCAACATTTTCTTCAATGTTTTTTTTGACTGTTCTTTCCCATGCTTGATAACAATCTTGCTGTGCCAAGAAGAGCTGTTTCCTCTAGAGGCTGCTGCATTTCACTAGACTGCGACACAACGCTCTAAGACTACTCAGCACACAGCTTTTTATTCACTCAGAGCTTTCCAAATTCTAGGGAGAAGTGGTTATTTTTACTGTTCTTGTTTTACAGGTGGGGAAACCAGGAAACATGCTGCTTGACAGCTAATGCACCTTATCTGTCTGTGTCAGAACCAGAAGTGGCCCCAGAGTATAAATGCAGATATTGGAGAGCCCCAGGTGACAGGTGATAACTTCTGCAGCCACTATAACGTGCTCACATCTGATCAGATGTCTGTTCTCACTTGCTGCATGCCTCTTTGGCCTGATAAAATCATAATGCCTGCCTGCAGTAGCACATTGCATCTAGTTATAACAAGTCTCAGCTTAGAAAATTGAACAGAGCTGTTTGGAGGATGTGGTATTTTACAGGCTTGGGACACAATCTACAGACAACTGGAGGAGGAAGGCCTTGATAATTTGCTGTTTGTTTCTTGCTTTCCAAATCTTACTGTCACAAAACCTCTAGGCTTGATTTGATATGTTTGCTTTGTGGAATTACCAGAATACAATCAATTAAGAAGCCTGCAGTTGTCAGAAGATGGTATTTCTACATAGGCCAAGGTTGTTGGAAGCAATAACGGAAAAGTTTTGAAGCCTTTGGGGTAGTACCCAGCCAGGCAGAAGAAATAGACATTAAATAAGACAAAACTTACCTTATACAACAAATCCTAAGATGATGTAACCATTTCCTTTATCTTTATTAGGGTTTGTTCTAAGCTGAGCTCTGCAAAGCTTGCAGGTGGTGCAGCCTGCTTTTGTTTCTGCTGGTATTCAGATGCTATGCCATCCTCAATTGCTCTCAGGAAAGCAAAATAAGAGAGCCTGCTCTCATGAATGCTGATTCCTAAGCTAAGGGAAAAAACACAGAATGAGATATCAATGATTTTTAAATCATTATCTCATGTTGTCTGAACTGATTAATTATGATGATGTATTATTTGTACTGCAGCAGCACTTCAGGATATGCTTGTGGTGTCAGTGTATAAATCTTGTTAGTTCCAGCCCAAGCTTTTTATCAGGTCTGAGATACCCATCCTGTCATTTAAATTCAACCACAGCCTCAGATGCAGATCCAGACCAATCTCCAGATGCTCAGGAGGAAACCTGCTTTAGCCTGAGCCCAAGTGGGAAACCTTCCTGCCCATCAGCAATAACTCCTTGCTTTTTAAACACAGCAGAGTGCTTTGATCTCCATTTACTGATGGGCTCACAGGGATGATGAGCCCTGTGGCTGGAGGACTTGCAGTCTCCCAGCTTTGTCCATGGGGTTCTCTTTCACATCCCAGTGCAAACACAATCTTACGGGCTCTGTTGAGGAGTGGATGTTCTTGGTGCTCAGTGCTTGCTGCTGGCCCTTGCCTTTCAGCTTTACAAAAACACCTTTGACTCGCAGGTGCTGAAGTGCTGCTTAACCCTCCTAAATGTTGTGATCATTCTGAGAGGAAGCAGCAGAACCACAGACAGCTCTGTAAGGTGCTGCCAGACCTGCATTGTGATATCCAGAACCTTTCTCTGGCTGCTTTTGTAGATGTAGCAAATCAGATCCATACTCATGATTGATTTCTCTATCACATGGGAAGTCACCAAACTTCATTCCATACAACACTTCTGCCTGTGGTTATGACAAAGGGCTTAACTTCACACTTGGTGGTGTGAAGAGTCCAGCAAAGGGTTCTCTCCTATTCACTTGTGGCCAGCCCAGAACTGGGAGCCCACCCTGTACCTGGGACCACATCCCATTCCTTGGAACCCATCCCACACCTGGGAGCCCATCCCACACTTGGGATCCCATCCCATACTTTGGAGCCCATTCCACTCCTGGGAGCACATCCCATTCCTAGGAGCCCATCCCACACCTGGGAGTCCATCCTACACCTGGGATCACATCCCATTCCTAGGAGCACATCCCATTCCTGGGAGCCCATCCTGTACCTGGGAGCACATCCTGTACCTGGGAGCCCATCCTGTACCTGGGAGTACATCCCATTCCTGGGAGCCCATCCCATACCTGGAAGTACATCCCATTCCTGGAAGCCCATCCCACTCCTGGGAGCCCATCCCACTCCTGGGAGCACATCCCACTCCTGGGAGCCCATCCCACTCCTGGGAGCCCATCCCACTCCTGGGAGCCCATCCCACTCCTGGGAGCCCATCCCGTACCTGGGAGCCCATCCCACTCCTGGGAGCCCATCCCACACCTGGGAGCCTATCCCATACTTTGGAGCCCATCCCATATCTGGGAGCCCATCCCATTCCTGGGAGCCCTGCCCACGGGCTCTGCAGGCTGCACTCAGAGCTTCCCAAATTTTTGTCTGTCACCTGAAACATCTGCTGGATCAGAGGCGCTGGAGAATTCTGTGTTCTGTCATGTTAGAAATGGAGTGGGACACAGAGCTGACTGCAGATAGCTCCAGGTAACAACAGTGAATATATTTTTGCGTCAGATATCAGCAAGGGGAATCATGAGATCTTGCATATGATTTGGGAATTCTTTTTTTTTTTTCCAGAGAACTTTGTTACCGAACTGAATTAATTTTTAGTTGCATATTTTACTGCGGAAGGACTGGAATTCAGGCAAGCTTCACTTATACATAAAATATGTGACTATAAAAGTTATTTAGCAAGAAAAATTGTTACAAGGTGAACAGCACTGACCATTACATGAAAAGCTACTTCAGAGTCCTGTGGCTTGTGGTTTCTTAATGAAAAATAACCTGGTATATTTTAGACAAGGACTACAAACAAGCCCAGTGAGCTTGTAGAGTTCATCCCCACAATGGATACAGGAGCAGGGGCTTGTTCTGCCCTAGTTTTCCCTGTATTAAGCCAGTACAGCCAGACTGTGGAATTTCCTGCTCTTAAAAGATCACCACAGAGTCTCCAGAATGCAATTTCCACCAGGCATGTTTGATACAGATCCACTGGCTGCCATGGAACTCTTCCAGACTGACCTTGGAATTACCATCTTTGGAGAGGTTTATAAAAGACTTTAATAATTTTATAGCAAATTATCAGAACCATGGATTCTTTACACACATGTGTTAGACAGACAATTCCTATGCTGCACTATTTTTTCAGTCTTGCATTCAGCATTTTTTGTTAGAATTATGGTCATGGCAAGTCCTAGAGAGCCAAGATTTGCCAGAAGAGATGGCCCCACCACACAACCCCGATTTTCTTGTTTAAAAACGAATTACTGTAACACACTTTTATCATCTGTTTCCACAGTAAATCACCAGGGACCAATGCCTCAGCTCCCAATCACCAGAATATCCAGTTACAAGAATGTCTAATTAATGGGGAGAGAGCCAGTAAAACAAAGAGGAAGCTTTATAAAACAGGCTGGAAAAGAAATTAACTATAGACCCCATATCTGCTAGTAAGAAAGAAAAAAAAACATTCAAGAGCCCTGATTTTGCATCTTGCAGCTGCACAGCACTCCCACATACTACCCGTGTCAAGCTGGCTCCAATATTGGAGACAGTGTGTGGAAAAGGAAATAATCAACACCATTTCAGCAGAGAAATAAATTGCCAAGTGGGCATTAAAATTTTAGTAATAAAACTAAATGCATATGCTAATCTGCTCTGCATTATTTAGGAAAAGACTATTTTGGATCAAGAAAGGAATAATCTGCACAAAATTACAATGAATGGAGGTGTTTATCATCAAGAGGTCTTTGAGAAGGAAACAAGCAGCAGATTCCTATTAAGGTTTCGATTCATAAAAAAGTTGATCACCCAATTAAAGGTGAACTGTGAAAAAAAAAAAAAGAACTTTGTTAATTTTATTTCACAAATGAGTCTGGTGTGGCAGAGACTGGAGAACAAAACCCAGTGATGCCAGGCATGACCTCTGGGGGCTGGCTTGGTGCAGAGAATTGCAGCACCCACTGTTGGAGCAGGTCCTTTGTGTTCTTCAGCTTCTACAATAGAGATTTTTTTTTCTTCTTTCTCATATTAATACAGTGGATGAAAAGATTGCTCGTGGTGGCAGCAGCACCGGATCATTTGAAAGCCAGTGTTATCTTATAACCTGATTTAATTGTGTCTCCATTTTGAACAAGATGTTGCACACCCTTGCTCAGTTAAACTGAAATAAAATAAGTGAAACACTTAGCAAACAAATGCACATTCTCAAAGAATAATATTTAAAGAAAAAAAATACAAAGCAATTTAACTTTTTTTTTTCCCGGCAAAATAATTTCATTATGTAAAATATTTTTCACACATCTGCAGTTTTAAACCTGTGGGTATCTCCATTAGTTTTAACAGAGTTTTTCATTTACTTAACACTCAGCAGAAGCTTATGGGCTTTGGTGGGTGTGAACAAAAAGGTCCTAAGGAGATAATCATACAAACCTGTTTAGAAAACTTCTGATATAATCATCATCATCAGGTTATGGCTTAAATTCTTGTAATGCCCTGTGCAGGCCACATATTTTTACATAGCCATCTCTATTTTTATCCTTTATGGATGATGTTATTGAAATCTTGGAAGTAATCCCTGAATTTATCCCTGAAATACAGCAGAAGTTTATTTTAGCTCCTTTGTTAAATGGGCTAAAGGGATACAAACAAATGCATAGAATAGGGGTGGAGGGGCAGGAAAGTTTTTGAGCGTTTTTTATCTGTGTGTGGTAAGTTCATAAAATTTATTCAAAGATGGGAAAACTGTTCAGAAATAAACTTTAAATCCAATATACTGTCAATTTAATTTGGACATGGAATTGTATGGCTTGGGCCTCTTGTTGTAAAAAAATGCTACTTGAGAGATGAATTAGCTCCTCTCCCCATTCAGAACTGCAGATGCAAAACATAGTTCTCTCTTTTAAAGCTTGTCCTGAGCAGAGTTACAAAATGTATATTATTAGTATGGCCATTGAAATTAGAAGGGTTTGGCACCATAACTCTCTGCAATTCTTGAGGCTCCTGAAACTCTGACACAGCAAGAAAACTTCAACAAAACCTGGACCAGAACAAGGCCTGACCCATGTGCTGGACTTCAGATCAGGACCTTCAAACCTCTCTGAGATATCATCACCAGGGACAGGCATATTTTAAAAAACCAGACACTAACTCCTTCTGCCTTTAAATTTAAACGACCCTGTTTATCTTTTTCAAATTAAGGGCATTCAATCCTTTGATACAAGTTGGATTCTTGCTAGACGCCATCAGTCTTTCCTCTACATGGAGAGATTCCTGGGCCAGTTATTTTGCAGTGTGTTTGGAGGTAGCAGTGACTGAGCACCAGTTTTTAATTCAGAGGTTGTTGATTCTTAGTCTGCAGCCCACTTTTGAAGTTTCTGCATAGCATTTCTTTGTGATATTTTGTTGTATTCCATATTTGAGCACCATCACATGGATCTAGGGATATGGAGGGTATTCTCCTTTGCCTCTGCTTTTCCAGTTGCCAAGTCCGGCAAAATAACTGCATTTCCTACAGCTGCTGCAAAATTTCTCAACTCCTGAACATAATGTGAATCTATGAGTTTTCACATATTTCACTTGGGCTATTTGCAGATAACTCTGAAGAGTCTTTTGATTTTTCTTGTTTCTTTTTCTGACAGACAGCATGTCCTTCTCCCCTTCTAGTATTTCCATATTGCCCCTTATGGCTGTCCTAGCTTGACTAAACAAATTTTTCTAGCATACCTTTTTTTTTTTTTTTAATCCTACTTTTCTGGGATCTTTTCTGTATCGTTGGATCTTTCATTTGATCCTTTTTAAATGGAATCTGTGAAATGTCATAGCTGCTTGACTGATCTGTTATTTTAAGACCAGCCAAAAATTCTTCAAAGGATTCCTCCCTCTGCATTCTTATATGAAACCTGTGTCTTTCAAAAGTTCAAGTTTTCCTTGCGAGTGCAATATCCCTTCAACTTACTTTCTGTAACTGCATGGATTGCCCTCTCACCCTGCCTTGGTTTCATGCCATTAAAAACTTTGATAGCTCCTACTCCTGCAATATTCCAGAAAATAGTTGTGAGCTTCCTTATGATTAATCTGGGCACTGTAAATAAGTTCCAAGGCGTGATGTGAGGCTTTTCAAGGAAACTGCAATAATGCCCGTGTGATTTAGAGCCTCTAAAAGCCCCTGCAGAGCTCTCACTTTTTCTCTCACTTTCACATCTCTCTTTTTTTCTGCTTAATTCCTTCCTCTCTTCCTCATCCCACTGTGTGGCACTGGGTTTAGACTCACAGCAAGGCTGGGATTGGGAGGAGTGTGGAAGATCAGGGTGCACTTGCATTTCCTCCCTGCTGCCTTTGCTACCCTCCATCTCCATCTTCATCTTCATCTCCATCATCTCCATCTCCATGCTCCTAATTATTGCCTGTAGCCCTGGTTTGTGACTGAGATATTTTGGTTTTCTGAAATTCTTTTCCCAGGGAGTTTTCTGTGAACAGGAGAAATGTTTTTGTAACTGTACCTTTGTTACTCATTCCTTTTCCTACGAGGGACTTCTTCTCAATGTCCCTCTGCTCTGACCAATGTGAGTGAAGAGGTTTGTCTTTGTATCACCAATCAAATTGGTCTGTGTAGAATAGTATAAAAAGGGAGACACATCCCAAAAATAAAGGAGTCATTTTCAGCCGTCTGAAGTTGGAGTCTTGTGTCATTGTGGTGTAAAACAGCATCAATTGACCAACCAGCTCAGCCTCCTCTTAAACACCAGATCCCAGAGATCCAACATCTGTTAATTACATCTCCCAGTTTCAACTTTTATTATGCTCAGAATCCTGCAGACTTTCTAGCAGGGAAACAAATCTAAAATCTCCTGTCAGAGGAGGGTTTGGCTTTTTTTGGAGCTTAAACCCCACATCTTTACAGCAATGGGGCAGTGGTGGAGGAACACGGGGACTGAGGCTCAGCAAGAGTCCAGAAGAGTCACACCAAGGGGGCAGGACAGCAGCTTAAAGGCCAAAACCAGCTGATCACCCTGAGGACACTTTGTGATTTCAGCCAGACACTGATCTCTGCCAGCCCCAAAGTCTATTCAGCACATCCCCTTCCATCTTGCAGGGGTGGCCTTTGAAGGGTTGATGTGGTTGGTCCATGTTGTGCCCTCGTTGCAGGAAAATTCAGCAATCCTTTTTTGACTGTATTTATTTTCAGTGCCACTCTTCATCACTGCTGTCATCTTCCACTTAAGTCTTCACAGAATCACAGAATGGTCCCAATGAAAGTAGAGGCTGAGATTTTGAGATTCATATTTTTGGAAAATTGAAGTATTCAACATTTTTTGGTCTAATAAAAGATTTCCAGGTGGTAATTATTCCACTCACAGCAATAAATACATGGAGAAAATGAGGATTAAAACCATAAATCAAGCTGCAATGCCAAAAAACACACTATTTTCTTGCAAATGTTTCGTATTTTTTCTTGAAGAGCTGCAGAGCCACTGCACACTTTTCAATGTCTGTTTCTAATTTGGGCAATTTGTTCCAAAGGCAAAAAAAAAAAAAAAAGAAAAANNNAAAAAAAAAAAAAAAAAAAAAAAAAGTGCAATGCAGTATGTTTTGAATTGTAAGATGTCCAGAGCTTTTGTCTGCCTCACAGTGTGCAATCACTGGTCCAAAGACTGGTAGGGTGAGGTTGACAGCCCTTGCAGGAAGCCTGGAGTGAGGACACAGGCTGGATGCAGCCCCTGGGCAAGGAAAAACACGAGGGATTGTGCAGGATCATGGAAGGGGGAAATGGTGCTGCTCCCAGTGCTGCTGAAGTGGGTCCTGCAAACAGCAAACCCACACTGCAGGCAAATATCTCCTCCCAGTCTAAATGTGAAGGGTGAAAGGAATCAGTTTCCCAGCACACTGAGAAGGAAGTGTGGCCTGAGGCCCCTGTGGGACACCCTGCTTTGGTTTTGCAGCCATTGAATGGGTTTGGCTGACCAAGTGTGATGCTGTTTTACACCACAACAACACACACTCTGAGTTTCAGAAGGCTGAAAATGACTCTTTTATTTTTGAGATGTGTCTCTCTTATATACTGTTTTACACAGAGCAGTTTGATTGGTGACACAAAGACAAACCTCTTCACTCTCATTGGTCAGACCAGAGGGACATCAAGAACTCTCTCCTAGGGAAAAGAATGAATAACAGAGTCCAATTTACAAAAACACTTCTCCTGTTTACAGAGAATTCCCTGAGAAAAGAATTTCAGAAAACCAAAACATCTCAGGCACAAAACCAGGGCTACACAATACCTGATGTCCTTACACCAACCTTACAGTCAGATGTGTGGGAACTGGAAAAGCAGAGGACTTTCACAATGTTACAATAAACTTACATACAGAGAGGTTTGAAACAGAGTTGAATTTTAGGCCTTGAAATATTTGGAGCATAGAAAGTTTCTGAGCTGCAAAAAAATGTAGAACAAGCAACTCTTGTATGGTGTAAGGTGTATGTGCAGTGATTTAGTGATTGGATTAAGTAGACACTTCTAAGCTTTTAGCATTAACTTATTGGCTAAAAAACTTTTTAAAGGCCTTGTAACAAAGAGAACTTTGGCTACTGTGGTTGTGGCATGATTTTTTTTTTTGCCATCTTTTATGTCTCTGCCTTCACTGAGACTGATCATGAAATAAAAAACTGGTGGAACATCTCTGGGTCGCCCTGTCCCATTATTGGTGATCAGCTCCAACAAGAGGGATGGTCCCCACCTCTGCTTCTCATAGCTCAGCTTTCTGAGGGGTTTCTGAGGCAGGAGGGTGACCCTGGGCTGGATTCCTGCCTTCACAGCCTCCACACACAGAGATTTTTTCATCCACTGTACAATGACTCCGGCTCTAGAGTCATTTATGGCTGACATGAAATCTGAGAAGTTCAGAGGTCTGCATTCAACTCCTCCTGCACATCCAGATATCCAAGACAGGAAACCAGACTGGCATTGCTAGCACAGGACTGCTCCCACTATCCAGGAGGTGGGTGAGGAAATGTGGGAGGCAAAAGAGAGAACATTCAGCAAAACTGAAAGGTGGCAATAATCAATAACAAGACTTACTTTTGCAGACCATGAGTGATTAAATGGTGAACTCATTCCCAGACAAAGCTGCAGATGACAAATTTCAAAATATTAAAATCAGGACTGGCTGTCCTGTATATAAAAACCAAGCAAAGCAAAGAATCTAACATAATTAGAGTGCAATTTTGGAAAGGGTTATAAAAGTCCCTTCTGCAAAGTGTCAGCACTCATGATGAGGGACCTCAGTGCAGGGGTCAGAATGTTCCACATCCATCTCTACCTCAACCAGGAGCATCTGGCTCCAGCTGCCAGCACATAACTGCATCCAGTCCTATGTGACCCAGTCACCAATTTCTGTTTCTCCAAATAAAGGTTAAGCAGCGTGTATCTGTGAGTATTGTTGCAGTTCTGGCTGTTGTTAAAATATATTCACAATAATTCTGAAAGGATGCAGACCTGCCAGCATCACACATCATGACTATTTTATTTTTACCTGGCATGTCTTCTCCATTGATTTAATTACTCTCCAGCTGCTTCAGGAGGAGCATTTGCATCTTTGAGCCACACTGTATAATTTCTGCTTGCAGCACGCAGCATCTCCCTGACTTGAAGAGCTGCTTCTTATTTATAGCACTGGAGGCAGGGCTGCCTTGTGCTTGGCATTGCACTAACAGGAAAGAAATAGAAAGCTCCTGACCAGAAGAGCTCTTCATCCAAGTCAGACTAGACATAACGGGCTGGTACAAAAAAAAATGGAGTGGAAAAGCCCAGTATGAGGCAGTTTCACATCAAATACAACAATAAACAACGCTTGCAACACAGCAGCTGCCTCACCAGCTCTGCTTTATGTTGTACAATCCCTTACAGGTGGAAGTCTCATTGATACCTGCGGGTGTCATAAGTGCAGTTTATGCCAGAGAGCTGCAATGCAGCTGGGAGAGATGTGATGCTGGAAAAAAAAAAACCAAAAACAAAAAAAGGGACAGTTTTTGCTCTTATTCTTTCAGGCTATTTGGGATACTGAGAAGCAGGATTTAAAAAAGCAGGGTAAAAAGGCAAAAGCCTTGGCTTACGGGCTTCTGTCTTGCTTTTGTGGGGCAGTTGTGAGCTGATTTCCCAAGCTGCCCCTTTATCTGCAAGACAAGGCTGCTTTTCTCTCTTTATGAGTCTATCAACTTTATCAACAGTGTCATGGGGAATTATCATTCTTATAAACAATAATTTATTAGTTTCTACAACTTCCAGACCCTTTCCAAGCACAAGAGAAAGCAAATCTGTGCTCCTGGGGATATATTTTTACATGAGTTTTGCTCCTGAGGGTTTATACTCCTAAATAAAAAATAAATAATAAAAAAATACATTTCGGGAGAAGAGTGAAAGCACAAGCAAGAAACACGATAAGCATCCAGGTGGTGCTTTTTCCATAGAAACATGAGTTTTAACAGCACTGTGGTGGGGCAGAGGCTTCTGCTGCTGCCTCAATCTTGCTGGCAGGTGCAGGAATCTTACAGGAGCAGGAGCAGCAGGCTAATCACTGCTGACTCACAGGGGCAAGCACGGATCATTAGACTCCACTGCAAGCAGGATATCATTTTGTCATTTGTCTGCCAGATGCTCTTCTCAGGAGCAGTGACCTCTTAGCTGTGAGTGTTGATTTTGTCTCAGACGCAGACGGGGAGCTCGTTTCTCTCACGTGGAACCAGAGTCCATCCTTGTCAAGGCTGGTTTTGCTGCCCTCCAGAGCCATTTCTGTAGCTCTGGTTTCGTGCCTGAGGTGTCTTGGTTTTCTGAAATTCTTTTCTCAGGGAATTTTCTGTTAACAGAAATGTTTTTGTAAGCTGTACTATGTTTTCATTCCTTTTCCTAGGAGGGACTTCTTCTTGCTGTCCCTCTGGTCTGACCAATGTGGCTGAAGAGGTTTGTCTTTGTTTCACCAATCAGATTGGTCTGTGTAGAATAGTATATAAGGGAGACACATCCCAAAAATAAAGGAGTCATTTTCACCCTTCTGAAACTCAGAGTCTGTGTCGTTGTGGTGTAAAACAGCATCACATTTCCTAGAAATTTAAGGAGCTGCTAGAGGTATGTGATTGTCACCCAATCGGAGGGACAGGGGGTGAGTGGGGACCACAGCATCCTACACACCCACCCAAGTCCAGCTGCAAGGAAAACCCTTGGTCAGCACAACCAGGTCCAAGGCAAGGTTGTCTGAAGCACCCAGGTGGGGAGGGTCCTGCACTTGCTCTTCTCCTTCAGTCTGAGCTGGTGGCAGTGTCAGGACTAGAACCACGAGCTGACACCAATCAACAGGGCAGAGAATGGCCAAGCACAGGGGACACCTGGCGCATCTCTGCCACTGAACCTTCTCAGCCCCCCAAAGGCAGCAGCTGCCTCCAAACCAGCCAGGAGGAGCTTGTCCTTGAGGAATTCTGGCTCCCAAGCAGTGCTGGGAGGGAGCAGGGAAGGCATCAGCTATCACAAAGGTCTGGCAGTCCAGCAGCAGTCTGGGAATGTCTCTGGATGTTCTGCTTTGCCAGCAGAGATGCTGCCACAAGGTCTCTCTATTAAAGGATCTGTGGGAGAAGTCTCACAGTCCACACAGGTTAGCTCATCTCCAGCAAATAAATGGAATAACACCATGGATAAGCTTGGTGCAGCACCTCTCAAAACTCTTTTTCAGAGCCTTATTTTTAGTAACATTGTATTTTTTTGCTTGCGGTGTCATCTTGGCAAACTAAACACAAACACTGAAAGTTAAATGCTGAGCTCATAAATAACTTACTTGGTCTGATTTGTAATTTCTTTTACATTCAGAGCTTTACTTTCTGCTGTTCCTGCTGCTCTTTCAGCTTTGAATGCTTCTTTTGTTCATTATTCTAATAATAAACAAAATTAATGCCTGTAAATGTGCCTGGCTGTCATCTGTGATGTGTTGGCTGAGCCTGTGTCAGCGGATGGAAACTCTATCCCCAGTTTCTTAAAAATTCTTGGTGAGTTAGTTTTCCTTTTTCATCTGTATCATACCTTGAAAAAGAAAAGCTCTTTTTAAATATTCATGTGTTCCCCATAGAAAGACATTACAGATGTCCTTAACTGACTTAACAGCTTAGCTCTCACTGACTTCCCTTCCTTGCAGAGGTGCCATTCCACACTGAAAATGAATGAGGGACTTTACATGAGGCTCAAAAGATGGGGGGTTACACATTGTAATCACAGAGGCACTTCTAAAAATACTGCCCTGAGGAGCAAATTGCCAGCAGTGTTCTCCAGCTCTCAGTGCTGCAGTCTTTCAGAATCTGGTTTCAGATGCAGGTCCCCAAAAAATCCCTTCTCAAGTGTTTTAAAGTGGTCACACAAGATGCTCAGAGTTGTAATCGTCCTTCAGAAACGTAGGCTTAGCTTCATAAACACTTTTTTTACACTTTCTTAGGTATAAATCCTGCCACAGGCTGTTTCCTCTGGAGTTTCTCCCCCTGCCAGTGCTCTGATGCATGGCAATGCCTAATTTAGTCTCAGCTTCACCCTAATTCCTTTATTCAAGTTACAGACGTATCAGGCACGTAAGAGATTTTGGCAATTCTCTGAAAGGAGTGGCTGATGGGAGTGAAGTTATGCAGCAAATAACTGCATGAAAAGGACACTCTTCAACGTGCCACAGGAACAAGGAATAAGAATGGGAAGTAAAATCTAATGGAGTAGAAAATAGTTCATAAATGAATCAATGCTAAGAGAAAATCTATATGGTTAATGCAGTTTGTAACCAAAATGCAATACAGTGTGATTCTATATATTAGAGTGATTACTTTTCAAAATAAACCTGTAATGGAGGTGGCTTTTTATACAATGTCACATAGGGCTGACATCTATCCCACTGCAAACACAGTTTATAGCCCAGCTCCACTTTGTTGAAGGCAGATAAGCTCCCCCCACTTCACAACAAATTACTTGTCTATAAAAACATTTCACCATATTACTTGAAATCTTTACACAGCATGAAATTGCCTGGCTTTCTTTTGTTGAGCATTTGCTGTGTGGCTTTTTTTTTTTTTTCTTTTTTTCCTTTTGACTGTGTTGCTTTTTATTTAGGTTGAAAATATTGCAAGTAAAATGTGAGTGCTCTGAAAAGAAGAGGTTGTGCCTTCATACAGGTGTCCAATGTGGGCTGCCCACAGACCTCCTGGATGGGAATTCTGTTTGCAGTTCCCACTTGACCTGAGATACCTGGAATTGATTTTAACCCAGGACAAACTGAGCTGGGCATTTGTGTGTGTAAGAAAAACTGCTGGGAAAGAAGTTAATGTAACCAGTGACCTACAGTGCCATCTGAGAAGAAAATGCATGTTCAATTAAAAGGATCAGAAATACTAAAGCCAAGTGGAGGTTCTACCTTTGAATTCATTGGGAACTGATGGATCTAACTGAACTTAGTATAAGACTCCTATAAAACAGTGTGGTGCACTGAGGTCACAATCTTAACAAAATAAAAGATTTCTTGTGCACTGTAATCTATTGTCATTCACTGCACTACCAAAGGCTCTGTAATCCTATAAAAGATGCATTATTGCAAGACCTAATCGTTTAGAGTTGTTATACCTTGCCCAAAGCTGCTTCAATCCTTCCAGGGTGATTGGAATGGCAAATGGGAACAAGAACTTCTTCAAGTCCCTTGGCTGTATAGTGCCATTTCCTTCACTGTCAAACCCTTGAAATTTCTGGAATGCAAAAGAAATCATCACTAACAAGAACCAACAAGTTTGACAAAATGTCTGATCTCTCTATGAGCTGAATAGATAATGGGAATTGAGAAAGAAGCAGAAAATAATAGAATAATAGAATACTTCAGGTTGGAAGGGACTTTCAAAAGCCATCTACTCCAATCCCGTGCAATTAACAGGGACATCTTTGACTAGATCATGTAATGGACTGAAAAATGACAGACCCACAGATTTTTCTCTCCAGCTCATTCTATGTCTAATACTGATTGGATTTTGCTCTAGGTTTGGGTTGGTTGCTTGGGTTTGTTGGTGGTTTTAGCAGACAACTTGTAAACTGAGATTACCAGTACTACTGTTTAATGTACACAGTGAAAAAATCACATTCTTTTTTTTTTTCTCCTGCTGATATGTTGACCAAATGTTTTTAACTATTTGAGAAGGTCAAAAAGATGGGAATATTTTTATAGGATACATGCATGAGAGTCTTTTTTGCATGGTAAAAGCAGCACCCTCAATGGCTCTCTATTATGGGAGGCACCTGAGTGTCAGTAGAGCAGAAAGTTGTGTTTGTGTACAGCCTCTCTGCTCAGGCCTCAGGTGTAACCCACCACTCCTCTTACAACAGAAACATTAAATAAAATTAACAACAGTAGAATATGCAGAAAGTTTCAGAAATAACCATAATAGTATCTACTACGTAATGAACGTTGAAAAAAAATTGCATATTATTCAGACAGTGGATTTCTTTTTAATTACAGAGTAAGTTTTTATCATTAATGAGCTATTTTGCACGGGTCTCTTTGAATATTTATAGAATCTGAAGATCAACATTGCATGATGTTCTGAAATCTATTAGTGCTGCTTATTTATTTAAAGAAAACATTCTTCTTACCCTTACTAGGTCATACCATCTGGTTCTTGCTTTGATAACAAGATAGTAATGAGCGTGATCACAAGCTAGCTCTGCATCCCTTATCATCTGTTTTGTTCACAGAGAAGGAAAAAAAAAAATAAAATAACAACTAAGTATGTTTTACGTTAGTGGGAGCTTTAATCTCCACGACTTTCCTTCCCTTTTGTTGTTCTTCATCCTGGTAGTGGTTTTGTTTTCTCATTTCTAAGATGCACATTAAGGATTGTTACTTCACATCTGTGTAAACTTAATTCTTTAAATATTTCATTATTTCCCTGGCTGCAGGTTAGCGAAGATGTTTTAAATTTTGTAATTCCCTATTTATTTTCAAATCAATGCTGTTCAATTCTCCCTCAAACTCAAGAGCCAGAGTGGATCATTTATACAGATATAGAAGGAAATGTTAATTATCTCAGAAACAATTATATCCTGGAGTGACTCCAGGAAGATTATCCTTGATTTACATCAATTACATAGACCAAAACTATCTGTGTGAGTCACCAAGGCGTGGCTAGAAATGGGGAGGAAGGCAAAAACAACATTTGCAAATTCAGCCACCATTGCAAATGCCCAAATTCTAAGAAAATTAGGTTAAAATTAAAGTCTGACTAAACCCATGTTCTGCACAAGGACTGCCACACCTGAGAAGCACTTCTTGAGAGAAGAGTCCATAAACATAAACAATTGACCAGTAAAATAGTCTGAAAACTTAACTGTGAAAATGCAAGTGCTCTTCAGGCTTCCCATCCCTGTGTTTTCTTTGTTAAACCTCTGAATCAGCAAGAGTATTTGAAATAGGGAAGTTCTGGAGCTAAAGTCAAAATATTTCAATTTCTAGCTAAGTATAAGCTGAATCAGAAATGAGAGTACAACAGTAATTAGTGATCTCAGATTCCAACTGGTGGCAAGGTTTGATCATCATTTGAGAGATCCGTGTTGGATAACAGGAAGAATTTTCTTCAGTGAAAGGGTGGTTAAGCATTGGAACAGGCTTTCCAGGGAAGTGGTGGGCTCACTGTCCCTTGATATGTTCAAAAATGAACAAATGTAGTAGCACTTTGTGATATGGTTCAGCTGTCATGGAGGCGTTGGGTCAGAGGTGGGATTCAATGATTTTGGAGGTTTTTTCCCCTAGCTTTAATGATTCTGTGAACATCAGTTTCCTCTCTTGTTTTAGACTGACGTCCTTGATTCACTCAGTTGTCCAATTCAGGAAAGAAGAAAACCAAACCAAGCAGATAAATATTACCACCATCAGAGCCAACAGTAATGCTGTAAGAGACAAATAAAAACTGGGAAATAAGCCTATGTGTATATATCACATCATCACTGCCACAGCAGAGATGAGTTGCTGATCAGGAGCTTTTCCAGTCCTGTTGCATCTTGTCATTTTTTTCTATAAATTTGTCTCTCTTTGCATAGCTAAACAGTTTCTCACTGAGCTTTTAGAATGATTTTTTTTACGGCTCAAATTTTGTTTGTCGTTGAATTTAAGCTCAAACTTTAAAATTCCAGACATTTTAAGCAGTATTTCTTCTCACAGGAAAGGAAGATGTGGCTCTACTGTTTCTATCCTTCACCCACTCGATGGGGCCTCTGCACATCTCTCCTGGTTTTGTCTGCTCCTGCTGGCTTAAAACTCTGGAGCATGAGGCTCCAGGGTTCTGAAATGATCTGGCAGAAATATCAGTGCCAGAAATGACAGATACTGTCTCAGGCAGGTAATAAATACCGGCCTGCACTTCCCTCCAAAGGACAGCTGATTCCCAAAGCATATCCCCACCTCCCTTGCGCCCAAACCATGAATACACTCTTCTTTTATCCACTCTTTAGCGATAGGAGATCAATCCATGCTTGGAAGATGCAGCAAAGTTCCAGTTTGGGGGCTCACTCAGCTCTAAGGCTTCAATTCAGGCACCAGTTTATTGTGTTCGACCTCACAGATTTAAACAGCCACCAAGGGTAGTTCTGGCATTTTAATCCAGACTCAATGGATTCAGTGTCAAATCAAATGCAGCCATAAATCACTGGGAACTTGGTAGAGCTCCCAACTCAACCTTGAAAAACTCTGGAGCACGAGGCTCCAGGGTTCTGAAACGCTCTGGCAGCAATATCAGTGCCACAAATGACAGGTACTGTCTCAGATAGATAATAAATCCCCTGTCTGCCCTTCCCTCCAAAGGGACAGCTGATTCCCAAAGCGTGTCCCCAGCTCCTGTGCTCCCCAACCATGAATACACTCTTCTTTTATCCACTCTTTAGCAACAGGAGATCAATGCATGCTTGGAAGATGCAGCAAAGTGGTCCAGTTTGGAGGCTCACTCAGCTCTAAGGCTTCAACTCAGGCACCAATTTATTGTGTTTGACCTCACAGATTAAAACAGCCACCAGGGGCAGTTCTGGCATTTTAATCCAGATTCAATGTCTAATCAAATGCAGCCATAAATCACTGAGAACTTGGTAGAGCTCCCAACTCAAGCGTGAAAAAAATCTTGGTTTATCCCCACCACGAGTGTTCACGCTGTATATTCATTTCTGTAAACACAGCAGGTTACTGTAGGTGCTGTGCAACTCTTTCTTGCTTACTTGTGAGCTCGCAAGAGCCAAGGAAATACCTCCTTATCTGCTTGGGTGTGAAGCAGTAGACAGAATTCTTGCTAATGTAACATGGGGGTCAGGTTCCTTCCCAAGAAACTCACTGGGTACAGGAATTCCTCAAGGCAAGCAAAAAGCTGTTCAGGACTTGCTGGGACTGTCACTGTTGCTGTCTGTTTCACAGGAGGCACAATAGGTGTCCTAACAAGGAATATTTAACTAAATATATTAAATTAAATATGTTTAATGGGTCTACTGCTTATTTTTTAAACATAAATAACAAAGGTTTGCTCTCGACTTGTACTGGCAGCAGGCAAGTATTTCAATGCAGCTTAAAAATACAAAGCATTTGTAGTTTTGCCTTACAGAAAATAATAACCAAATGTAGAAAAGCTGGAAAATCAACCCTTGGTTAAGATCACCATGTTGCAAACTTTGGGGACTAAGAACACCTTCTTGGAGGATCATCCTCATGAATAGATGGGCTGTTCCATGGATGAGCAGTGCAGAGACACTCTTTGCTAATTGCGGAATACTTATAGCTATGCTCACAAAAGGATGGGAAAAAATAACCTGGAACATATTTTCCTGGCAGAGGCTGCAGAGAAAACAATTAAGAATAAAAATAAAAGAGGTTTTGACTTGAAAACTGAATGTATTTGAACTGGAATTTTCTGAGAACACAGAAGACTTGAAATCCAACATAATTTTTAGAGCCACTTTCCCAACAGCTCCTCCAGACCAAGTTTTAAAACAAATGTTTGGATCAAAATAGCTACCAGCTTTTTCACTGCCAAAAGGAAACCAATTCTTGGTGTATTCACCCCATGGACATCCATCAGTATATCATTAAGGTGATTGAGACATTCTTCAGCAGCCATGCAGTGATATTTAGTATAATTTTCTCTGTGGTTTGGGCTGTTACATAATGTGGGCTCCTGGCCCATTCAATCTCCCATCTGCAAGAATGAAATTGAAGTGTAGCAAATATTGAAAGTATATTAAAGATAAACAGCACAGTCATAAAGCAGCATAAACAAACCAAGAAATGCTGTGACTGGATTATTTACAGCACAAATTGACAAAATCCAGGAGCTGTCTGCAGCATCAGTGGTGTCCACACAACTTGCTGCAATTTCCCCAGCACAAGATGAAGAAGGAAATCTCAAACTGAAGAAATCACTGCTCCATTCTGAACCAAATGTGAGCTGTTTCCAGGGGATTTGCCATCAAAATCCATTGACTCAACATCAGCATCACCCCTGAAACGCTTCTGCCTGATGTTTTGGCAAGGATCAGTCCCACACAAACAGCTTTGCATTGTCACAAGTTTATTATCCCACAGCCCAGCGGGATCAGACACTTTCCCAGCAAGGCACTTCCAGTCCTTAAGGACTAAGGTACTTTTTAGGCCATATAAAATCTATTTTGGTGACTGTCTGAGATCTCATTCCTTCTGCTCATTGTGCAGTGGTACTCCAGGAGCCTGTTTTGCCTTGCTTCTGAGGGGAAAAAAAAAGAGAAAAAGCATGTAATGTAACCTATTGAGCATTTTAGGACTTTTCTGCAACAAATGAGTCACAAAGAGAAATGAGGAAATTCATGGCAGATTTTAAAACGGGAAAAACTTGCAAAGAAAAATATACACACCAACATTTCACTACACTCTACTCCTGATTGATAGAAAAACCACTTAGATAATTGTCTGTCATAGAGGAAAGTTTCATTTCTTTTTAAAAGATTTGCATATGCTGGCATACAGAGCCTGTACAACTGCTAAAAAAATTAGTAAAAATCACTAAATAGTTTTTGTTGCATCATTTTAACTTCTGCTAATTTTACCCTGCTCTCCCCTACAGACTTGCCACTATAATTTCTTCGTCTTTTTTTTTTAATTTGAGTTTCTATTGAAATATAGTCAAGAACATTTGCACTTAAGTTATCTTCCCACTTGAGATTATAAGGAGAAGACCAGGTCTCTTTTTCTGTAGCTACAGATCACCCTCTACCCCAGTGAATCACAAATCATTGAAAAAGAAAAAAAAAAAAAAGTTAGGAGGGTTTTTTCCTTTGCCTTCTGGTTTCTGAGACTTACTTTATATTAAATGTGGGTCACACTTCCTTTTACAACTATGTGATATAGTAACATATGGAAAGAAAAGCTGTGATTCTCATAATTGGCAAAAGCTTTAAATACAGACAAAACACTGTTGATCCTTGGTTTAAATCAAAGAGCTTGGCACACTCGTTTCCCCTGAGGTCAGCCTGTTTCAGAAATCTTTTATTAAGCTACTGGATGTAAAGGTGCACATATTTTGGGGGATACCTGATTAGTTGGCTGCATTCACAAACTACATTGACAAACTTCTGAACTTCCAAGAAAAACTTGAATATTGTGTCAGCCACCCACAAGTCAGCTCTTCCTCCTTGTCTTACTCCTAAAAGAGAAATAATGACAGCAGAAAATAGTAGTAACAGCATGAAAAAAGTAAGTGCAGCCTCTGAGAAAAAATGACAGAGGCACAATATGGAGGTTAAACCAGGCCTTGAAAGCAGTGACAAAACTCTTTTCAGTGAGATCAGAATTTCACCCATAAAATTAAACCTAAAGCATAGATTTAAAAATAAAAGAGGAATGGACAGTTACTTGCTAGCTGTAGTCTACACTGAGGCTTCCACCCCAAGCTTTTGGCTCAGATTCCATGAACTTTGTCTTTAAGGGCTGAAAATGAAAACCCTTGACTGCAGGGTCTTGAAAACAGTGAAATGACTGATGGGGTAAGGCAAGTAGCTGAGATGACAAAAAAAAAGTGCTCCCAAACTATGATTACATTCTTCTTTCATTCACCCTTTAGCAACAGTAAATCAGTGAAGACCACATCCTCTTTATATGGGTGGACAACACATCTGTACCTACAACAGCAAACCTTGCCCTCTTATTGAGATTCTTGATAGCTTTGGAACTCCTGTTTTGGATGTATTTTTTAATATCTATCCTGCACAGCTCTGTCCTGGCTTCCCAAGCGTTCCTACAGTGATTATTCTTGCCATTATATTTTAATTAATTATACAGATTAAAAGGAAAAAAAATCATTAAATAACTGAACAGCATAAGGAGTGCTAAAAATTTGAGAATAATTAACAAATTATCATTCTTTTCTATGAATGTAAATCTTCTGGACAAGCAAGCACATTTTATGTTCTGTTGAACAAGTATTTACCATTAGATGAAACACTTAATAGTAATAGCGATAAGGAAATCTGGCTGCACAAATCCAATCAAAGCTGGAAAGAATCAGCCACAACAGTAATGTTGGTGACAACAGTCTCAACTGTGAGCACTTTCATCTGGAGAAAAGAAAAAAACTTGATAAAACTCTGCTGAAATTGCATGCAAGATTAATTAATATTAAATTGTGTCATTGTTCTGTGTTCACAAAAGGCAAAGTCTGTTTATTTAAAAGAAAGGGATTGATGATGACCTAACAGGGAGGAGGTATTGGGAGCCTTTATCAGAGGGAAGTCACACCTAGAAATGGTGATGTTATCCTTAACACAGGGTCCTTAGCACATCTGCAGTTAGCGTCTTTCTGATTTTGAACTGCATTAAAAATTAGACAAGTCCAAGGGCGTCACCCTGATCTTTTTCAGCTTTCTGATGTTTGCATTTTTGTAGTGGAGTTTCTCACAGATTTTCAAGCAAACAAAAGTAATGTTATTCTAAACTGTTCTTCTTCTTTATCATTCCTCTATGGAGGAAGGACAATTAATAGACTTCTACTTTGACCATTGTAGTGGGAGAGGTGTCAACCTCATTTTCCAATCCCTGGTCATTGTCCAAAATCTATATAAATCTAAGTAAGAAGATAAACTTCCCTCTTTTTGCCCTGATGATCTGACAGTGTCTGTGTCGTTCATTTTTTGTCTATAGTGACACAAGGGTGCAAAGGCAGGGTCTGCACCTCCTTGCCCAGTTCCAGGTCAGTGAAGCCAGGGATACCAAGGAGTTGAGTTTGGCATCCTCCTTCATTGACATTCCCCACAACTTTGGTGCTCACACAGAATCCCAGAATGGCTCAGGCTGGGAGGGACCACAGCAGCTCCTCTGCTCCAACCCTCTTGTTCCAGCAGGACCATCCTGCAGCACAGGGCACAGGATTATGTCGAGAGGGGTCTGCAATATCCCCAGTGAGGAGACTCCACAGCCTCTCTGGACAATCTGTTCAGGGCTCCGCCCAGGGAAGAAGTTCTGCCTCATGTCCAGGTGGAACCTCCTGGCCCTCAGTTCCTGCTCATTCCTCTGGTGCCATTAGGGATGAACATAAAACCAGACCTGTTTTCCAGACCGAGCCACAGAAGTGGGCAAAAGCTGTCCCCAGCATGGAAGTGGGTAAGTTTTGTTTATTTGTACATCATTATGCTACAGCGGCATTAGGGAGGGGACAGAATGCACCCTCTGAGGGGTGATTATCCTGGTATGTCTGAATTACCCAGAAATGCAGACATGGCATCACCAGTTAGCCTTTGCAGGGTTATATTGTTGGTTCTTCCTGGTTTTGGGGTTTTTCAGGGAAGGTGTCTCAGCAGGGCCCAGGCTGTGCTCTGTGGGGTTCAGCACAGGAGAGTTCTGGGTCCCAAAACTTGAGAAATACATCTTCCCCATGTGATAGAAGAACAATGAAATCACAAAGACTAATTGTTCCGCAGCTTCTGGTGTTACTGTCTTTAATAGTTGTATCTCTCTGTCCTTCAGCTTTTTTAATTACTTCATGAACAGTTGTATTCTGTGCATATTTGTTAGTTTGGTCTTCAAGCTGTTTGGTTACAGAATTGAAAAATCCTGCATGAAGACAAGTCACTTATTTTGTAGTTTCAAACATTTGATTCAGCAATAATGAGCAAGGACTGCTGACAAACAAAACATAGTCATGGGAGAAACTTAGATGCAAAACAAAAGGATAAAGTTCATCAAGTTAGAACACACATTGATTCCAAGGCCTCTGTTGTGCAAACTTTTCCTTTACAGAAAAAAAAATATTAAAGAATGACTGATACTGTTCTGAATGATTTCCTTTGCTAATGGAGATGCCAGACCCCCAAATCACAGGCTTAGTTTCTAATGAGCCCAAGTTTCTCCATCAGCCAAGGAGCCACCTTGATCCTTTAATACCTCCTCAGTTAGCATGAGAGGGCTAAGCTAACATGAAAGAACTTAATGAAAGTATTTCCATTGAATTTAGAAGGAATAAAATTATCTTTTGACATTTTCTGTCCTTCGGGATCCCAAGTAAATCTCTTCCATGCTTTTTCCCTCTGGAAGAATGTTCATAATACTTTTCCTTCTTGGGCCCTATAAGAAAGTGCATAGATGTGGACTATACCCTTCTTGCTGAAATACCACAAGCTTCATCACTGAGCCATTAAAATAAATAACAATTAAATAGTTAATAATTTTTAAAGACAGAAAGAAGTTAAATTAAAGTGTATGCAATGTGTCCCACTTGTATCTATTTTACATCCTTTATGGATTTACTATAACCCATGAAAAGGAAAGTTAGAACAATTATTTCTGTTAAATTTTAGAGCATGTATTTCCATACAACCAAAATGTAGAAATACTCAGCAGTCTCATTTTATAGATTTATTAAGTGCGTTTTATAGTATTCCCTAAACTTGAAGATAATCTCAACACTTTAACACTCATTCTGAAAGTATGCTAATGAAAAGAGTTTTTGCTTTGATCTGAGCAGCACGCAGCAAATGAACTCTAAGCCTCCAAAAACGGGATGAAGAGATGACTGTGACAGGGTGACTCCCACATGAGGATCTCAGACAGACTCATGTGCTGAAGGTCTCTGGTCCTCTGAGATATTTGCTACCCTGACTGGATGGAAGAGGTGGCCAAGACATCACCAACTGTTCTATGATGCTCCTGCCCATCAACATGGGCCCTGCCATGGATATCCCTGAGAAAAATGAACAGGTGATGTTGCGATAGGACATGAAATAAAGATGCCTGACTCCAGTCAGGAGGCAGTGGAACTCAGAAGGTTTATTTACAATTCATTCATCCCTTTTATAACACGTTGTGCTAAAGGCACGTTGTTGGTCCATAGGGCTGACACCTCTCCTATTGGCTGAGTAAGAGAAATAGCAAACGACACCTGTTGTTATGGGAAAGGAATATTGTCTACACAAGGTTGTTTTGGGGAAAAAGAAAAACTGTTGAAAAGTTTCCCCTGGGAAGAGCTCAACAATTCTCAGGCTCAGAAACTATCGAGCCACAAGGTGATTAAAGGACAGGTGATGATGACAAACTCAAATGTCCTTTTGAGTTGACCCTTTCTCCTTGCTGAAGCTCAAGCCTGAGGCAAAGGCTGGTTGTGTTCTGGAATTGAGTGAGTGACACTCGCAGGGTGTCATCTAAAATCCATCTTCCCTGTCAGGATCTTGTTCACAGAAGAGCTCTCCTTGTCCATCAGCTCTATAACCTAGGAGGTCAGCCTTAGACTTGACTGAGGTCAGGAGAAGACCTCAGAAGAAAGGAGCTGCCAGAAAAGCTCCCAAGAAGGGATTGATCACAGGCACTTAGCTGAGGACCTGGAATTATTTGGACTTGGGTTATGCATTACAGGGTCACGGAGGAGACAAAACCAGACAGAACAGATCAAGCACGCTGGTTGTCACCACATGAATATAAGGAATGTGATATGAAGAGCAGGACTTGGAAGTCTTTATATGGTTTTGGAAGATCCTGGAATCTTACGGGTTGGTAAGTTAAGGCTTATTTAGAGTTCTAGGGATAAAAACCTATGGGGATATCAATGCTGCAGTGGTAGGATGACTACCACACATTAGCCACAGGGACAATTGTATTTAGACTTGAAGCTCTTGGAGATTTGGAGATGTTTTTGTTTTCCCCATAAGGGTAAAAGAATTGTTTGTAATTGGTTGAGTGCTGATTACAGCAGAACAGGGGTTGTCCAGAAGATCATTAGAATATGGCAGTGACATCCTGTTGATGCCACAAAATCCAGTGAAGGGAAAGTTTTTCCATATTTTATCCTGGTTAACGCAGAGAAACTACCTGAAACGGTGAAATGCAGCTTAGGCAGGAATGATGATGGGATGACAAAGTTATAACATTTACAAAAGGCAGGCAGGAGAAGAGAGGGGGAAAAAAATGTAGATTTCTACCTTCTCAACGACCTGTAGTCTCATGGGCAATGAGTCTAATGAGGAAATAACTTGAGGATAGCTGGAGGTGCATACCAGCACAGTATATATGACCAGAATATGAAAGCCCAGAACTCAATGTGAGATTCAATATTAAGAAAAAAAAAATACCAAGAGTAATAAGCATTCTTATTACTGAAGCATTTGTAGAATGAGAGAGATCAGGAAAAAATTTGGCTTTCTATTCAACAAAGATGGAACACTACCAACAGATTGCATTAAGGGTATGAACCACTTAAAGCCTCTTTTGTATCCATCTTTGATAAAAGTCAAATATCAGCAGGTTTCTTGAACAACAAATATCAATAACAAATAAGGAAAGAACAAATTACAGAATATTGCTATGCATTCTTATTAGCTCTTAAAGAACTAGCTAAAATTGGCTCCTAAATCTATGCAGAAATGCAAAGACACTACCTAGCTTTGAAAAGAAGCAAGAAGAAGAACTGGAGAGTTACTGACATATTTCTAGGAAATCTATTCCTGCTTTCAGGCAGTAATTACAGAGTCACAAGGAGTTCAAAGCCTGTTAAGAGACACAAGAGTCACTGGGGATCCTTGAGATCCATCCTGAGCTCGGGCAAGCTTATATTTTAAATTATATTCCCCTCCAACATACACCACTTTCACCCTACTTTCCTAGGAAAATAAGAATCATGCAATCAGCTTTTTCATCCACATCTGTCAGCCTTCCCCCTGAATTTGGGGTCCACTTAGCAATTTCAGTCAAAGCTGGAGAGTGCTGGGGGCCTTCAGAGGCAGATATTACAAGTGTTGTGAATTGACAGCCACAGAAGGGAGAGAGACTCTTCATTCTTCTAGCTGAAGGCAGACCCACTAATTTTTCCATGGGATAGCAGCTAGCCAACAAATCAGATTATGTGCTCCTCTGGGCTAGCCATGGACTGTGTCTTCTCCAGCTGCTTGAAGTGTGCAGTGAGAGGAATCTTGTTTCTCCACCTTTAAGAAGTGACATTTCCCAACTGTGAGAGGCACCAAACTCTTCCCCTGCACATTCCCATCTCACTGGGGCTGGGTCACAGTGAGCTCTTCTTTCAGGATGTACAACCCCAGCCTAACCCTGAACTCTGACACACCAGTTCTGGGTGCCAGGAAAGCTTGTTGAAGGTGTGGATAAAGCTCCAGATGGTGGCTCAGAGGAAGTTGGGGATGGAGATATTTATTAGTGAGGTCGCTGATTTATGTTGAATTTAGCGTGCTGTGTCCTAGTGACAGAGCTATATTCCATGTTGGTGAGTCATCTGCATGTTTTTTGTATCTTGCCAGCTCTCTGCTTTGACAGTCTTTCAGTAAGAATGGCGTTGGATCTCAGTAAAAATAACTTTGAGGAATTTCTGAAAGATCTTTTGACCTCAAGAACAGGAAGGACTAGCTCAGCTTGCAGAGAAAAAACCCAGGTTTGATTTCTTGACTGAAGTACAGCTTATACTGGAACCAATCTTGGAAGGCATCTACAGGAACACTCAGTACCCAAAAAATATTACATAGAAGGAGCCAACCATAAGGTCTTAGATATATCCCAGTGTCTTGCAAAAACAAATTTAGAAAGCATTTCAGAGGCAGAGGCAGCCTGCTAGAAGTTTTGAGGACTAATGAAGGTCATGTGGAACAGGATCTTCCACCTTAACCACTCCAACCTGTTCAAGAACTTGCAGGTGGAAAGATGTGGAAATATCAAGATTCCCCCCACTACAGACCATTGGTCCATAATCACCAATGTAGTAGCAGAGGTCAGATTCTTCATGTAATATTACTTTTCCATAACTAGTCACAAAGTCTCACTAAAGAGAAGAGCTGGGGGACACAGGAAGCACAAAGCTCAAACATCATTTAAGAGGAAATGAGGGTGGCTGAGGAGAATCTGGAGCTAGACAGGGCATAGTCCTGTCTTGAGAGCTGTTGACAGAAAAGTTTTATATTTTGATGCTGTTTTACACCACGATGACACAGACTCTGAGCTTCAAAAGGCTGAAAATGACTCCTTTATTTTTGGGATGTGTCTCCCTTTTATACTATTTTACACAGACCAATTTGATTGGTGAAACAACGGAAAACTTCTTTAATCACATTGGTCAGACCAGAGGGACATCAGGAAGTCCCTCCAAGGGAAAAGAATGCAAACAAAATTACAGTTACAAAAACATCTCTCCTGTTTACAGAGAATTCTTGGGAAAAGAATTTCGGAAAACCAAAACATCTCAGGCACGAAAACAGGGCTACAATGTTTTATGGAATACCAGCCCAAAACCAAGAGAGGACAGGGAGCCCAAGGACATCTCAGAGTGAAGCATTATCTGGATCAAGGGAAAGGAAATGCCTGTGTCCTGCCTCCAACCCCACGTGGAGGTCAGCATGGAAATACAAGAATACTTTTAGGAGAAACTCACCACGTTACAAGGGACAATTTACTGGTGTCTGCTGTGCCCATTGTCCCCCATCCTCCCATAATTAGGCAGGAATTTGCAGATATTGAAATTAAAAAGAGGGGCGGATCAACAGGTGGGGTCTGTGCTCAGCCTGGGAACCAACATTGGTGCCACAGGTGCCAAGGGAGCCACCAGATGTGTCACAGCTCCTGACCCTCTGAGAACATTCAAATCCAGGTTCTGTGCCAAGTCTGCTGAAGATCACAAGCTTTCTCTTCAGCTGTCATCGCTGGCAAAACCCCAATTTTTGAGTTAAGCACTGAAATGTAATCCTTGTGGGCCCTGTAAAGTGAGCTCAACATTTGTACCTGGATCTCAGAGTCTTTGATGAATGATCTATGTGTGTTTGCTCTCCTGTTGCAACGCTTTGAGAGCTGTAAAATTTTGAATACATCTCTGTGAAATGAGAGATCAGCTCAGGACAGTACTTACCATCAGAAAAGCAACATGTATCCTCAATCTATCTGAAAGTCTCCTTTCTACACATATTTTTTTCCTTATATTATACAGAAAATTGTCTATAATAACAGCAACTTTTGAAAGCTCTGTTTGCCCTTTTTCTTCTTTTTGTTGTATTTCTTTTGATATATGTGAGCTGCTACCACTTAAAGTCACCAGGAAGAAACAGCAATTTTTAAGTTATCCCAGAGCATCTTATAAAAGATTTTATCAGAAGAGTTATCCTTCCACTTATTGTATAACCTGGAAAAAAAAATAAGAATATAAAATAATTTGGGAGGTTGAGAACAATGTATAATACAAATGTCTTGAGGCAAGGATGATCAAAGCAATAAATTTCCTTTCAATACACAGCTAAGGGCATTATTAAGAAAGCCATCCTTGGAAACACACCCTCCCAGGCTCCCTCTGTTAACTACAGACATAACAGGAACCTAATTTAAGTACTGTATCATTACCTGGAAGAGCTCAATTGCCACTAGAAGGAGCCTAAGGATACAAACCTTGGTGAAAACCCTGCATAATTAAAGCTTAAATTGGATGGTGGGTACTGGGAAGAAGCTTGGCTCACCTGACACCAACCTGTCAGATCAGCTGCACTGGTGGAAGAGGGAGCTGAGATCACAGGCGCTGCACAAATCAATCAGTTGGAAATCATGAATGAGAGCCCTTGTTTGCCTTCATTCAGTGCCTGGAACATGAACTGGAATCCCTGGCAGGCTGAGTTAGGGCTCCTGGCTGTGAACCAGGAGCTGTTTGCTCAGCCCCTCGTGGCATCCTGAGGGGAGCTGGTGTTCTCTTTTCAGTGACCCTCTGGAATCACTGCTGTACAAACTATAAAGTGCTCAGGAATCAGAGCCCTTGTTATCACTGTGTCACTGCTTTCCTGAGCTGTTTAACCTGCCTGGATTTCATTCATGTTCATGGGGCTTTGGAGCAGCCTTGGATGAAAGCAGAAGGCTCCTGTGGACACGTGGCCTTCTCTACACTTCACTTACTCTATTTCTATTTAGAAGACACTAAAAAAATACCTGTGGTTAAAAAACCCACTTGTAACTGAACATATCAAGTGTCTCCTTCCTATGCATTCCTTTAGGGGAAAAATAAGGAGAGAAAAGAAATCAAAGCTTTTATTTCTTTTCAGAAATCCAATCCACACCATATACACGGCAAGAGAGAAAGTGTCAGGAGGGTGACAAGGAGGGATAAGAGTCACCATTTTCCAGCAGTTGTGGAGCTCTGTTTAGCTAAAACAAGTGTAGCCTTCACACAGAAAATGGCTGTGAACACTACACAGCAACATCTGCTTTGTGATTCTAATCCATAAAAGGCTTCCAAATGCCCTTAAAAATTGTTCCCTCTTTTCCCCAGCCTGAATGCCATCTCCCAGGAAGCCATCTGGGACAGGCATGCCAGTTATTCTGCTGCAGAGATGGCAGCATTGTCCTCGAGTGCCTCTGGATGAGTCACATCAATGCAAAAGTCCAATTATAGCAGGAGCCCCCCCAAAGCAGAAGTATCATTTCAAATAAATAAGACTGATGTAGCTGAACCACTGGAATTCAGAATGTAATTCAGTCACTTCATCACCTTTTGCTCAAAAAACCCCCTGCATCCCTTAAAGTGCCCGTGCTAAATCCCCAATCTGGTTACAGCATTCCCAGCACAGATGTGATAGTCTTAAGCCAGTGTGTATGCATTTAGAGGAGTCAATTACTTTTCTTTTTTTTTTCTTTTCTTATTTTTTTCTCCTTATTATTTTAAAATACAGCCTTTTTTAAAACTGGCATTTCTTGCCACATTAGAGTAGCGAATGAACAGTGCCATCCACTGTTCCTCTACATAATCCACAACGTTTTCCTAGGGTGTCTTAAATAAGATTTAATGTCAAAATTAACGCCACACTTGGAACTAAGAAATACAGGATGGTAAAAAGGCACGAGGCAAAATGCATGTTTAAGGGGTCAGGCCAAATCATAGGCTGAGAACTCTAAAAGGAGATTGTAACAAAGGAGATTTTGTGAAATATCTCCTCACCCATGGGTGAGCCATTCTAACTTAATTAGCTATACCAAATACTGCTCCAATCAAGTGGGTAATCTTTACATTGCTGAGTGTGAATTCTCTCTTCGTTTTACTCTAAGAACTACATTTCTTCCCCAGAGCAGTCATCAGCTGCCTAGACCATGACCCTGATGAAAAATATTGCTAAGAACAGGTGCCTTAAGAGATGTTTACTGCAGAAGAATTAATGATGCAGTGTGAACAAGACCCTGTTTTCTAAACATGGCCAGTCAAGGCTGTACATCCCTGACAACAGAACACAAGCCTTGTCTTTTAGACGTGGAGTTTAGAGGCTGCTCCTATAAGGGGATTCCAAACTCATCCCATCTACATCTTGCTTTGCTAAATACCTGCACTGTTCAGCAAAGCCACAGCCTAATAATGCAAATATGCAAATGTGCCCCCTGTTCACCCCAGCAGGATCTTGAAAGTGTTGTACCCACACCTCCCTGCACTTTGCTGGAGCACAGCCTCAGTGCTCAGCTCTTTCCTAGGCTGATCTCACAAGGCTTCTCTTTCATCCTGTTTAAACAAAAGCAGAGCAGCCATTGACCACGATGATGAATGAATTAAACCATAACAGTTTGCCTCTCAGTACCTTGCTCTGTGTTATTTTCTTAGAGGTAATGTTTCGAATTTCAAGTAAGGGCCACTTTCCAATTCTAAGTGGCTGCAATTGCTGACTTTTCTTGCAGTACAGATCTCTCATTGACACGAATAATGGTAGACACATTATTTAGAAAATTGTATAACTGTCGAGTCCCAGGTAATTCAAAGGATAATTACTTGTTCATGATCAATGACTAATTATATACTACACAACACAGAGCTATAAAACTGACAAATGGTGAAAGCACATAGTTATAGCACACTGTGCTGGGAACATGACTTCCATGAACCCAGTGCATTACACCCAAAGTTTTCTCTTAGGATATTTATAGAAAGGAAAATGTGTGTGGTAGAATTAGTTGCACTGATCACACTCACACTCATTCATATTTCAGGATAAAGGATTTTTTTCCAAAAAAACCTTTTCCCTATTGATGCTGTTGTGTTTGCTCCTCGCACAGAATGATCAGCAGGATGCCAGGTTGTGAGGGCCAGACTGGAAATGATTTCTTTGATTTTTCTATTATGTTTTCAAAGGTAAGGCAGAGTTCTACATCTTTTTGAAAGTCACTGGCTGTACGCAGAGAAAACCAGAGCTCCTGAGAGAGTAGATTGGACCTGATCATAAACTAACCTGATTATGTAACTGAAAGGTTATTGCAATAAAATGCTTAATATTATTCTCTCTCTTTGGGACAGGATATTTTGACCCCCTGCTACTCATGCTTGTAGCTCTTTAGACTCCTCACTTTGGGGACTGTGTTTATATTGAAAATTACATTTTATGTTGAGAATATTAAATTTCAATTCCTTGTTCTTTACAACAATGGTCTCCTGAAGAAAGACATTAATTACTTTTGATTTCTTTGTGTTTGTTAATGCTAAATAATATTTGTTGATGCCATGGATTTGTAGTACAGATTTCTTTTGTTGAGAAAAGGCTCATCTCACCTCTGAAATGCTGCAATAGGGTCAAACTCACAAGACTTTTCAACACTCAGGGACTAAATAAGTCACAAGATGATCATAGGAGGAATGGGGAATCTCTTCCACCAATCTTCTCTTCCTGATATACTTAAGGCAAACCAAAAGACTCAATATCTCCAGTTATAGCTGTCATAGTAAAATACAGGAAAAAGGTTATGGTAAGAAAAGAACTTACCTTAAACCTGTTACAACTCACACATCATCAATTTGTCTCCCAAATTGTTGATCTGGCAAAGAGAGACAACACAGCTGTAGGACTTCAATTCGTACACTCAGGACCACAGGACTGCAAAAACTTCTGAAAATCTTTCCAGTTTTCCATGAATTTATCTGAAAGGATCTCCTCCACATATGAGATGAATGAATTTATAATGACGGTAAGAAAAAAAAGAAAGTGTTCCTGTAGCTTTGATAGCATTACCACATGGAAAAATGAACTAAAATGACAAATTTTAGACTTAAAATGACCTGGGTTATTGCTTACAGTATTGCAAACTGGAACAAGAAAGGCAGGTTTCTTTAGTTTATATGTTCCATTAAGATATTTGGAAACCTGACACTGTTTTATACCACAAGGACACAGACTCCAAGCTTTAGAAGGCTGAAAATGACTCCTTTATTTTTGAGATGTGTCTCCCTTTTATACTATTTTACACAGACCAATTTGATTGGTTAAACAAAGGCAAACTTATTTAATCTCATTGGTCAGGCCAGGGGGACATCATGAAGAAGTCATAATGAAAAATAATGATGAAATCTGGCCTACTGAACCTGCTTTAGAATCTGTCTGTAGCAATAGCACTCAGATGAAAAGTGGTTTTCATGCATAAATTAGGTGTATTAAAAACAGAAGGTTCCTAGAAGAAACAAAACCAGGATCCTGTTTTGATAAAATAAGTCTCAGCATAATTGCTGATCTGACCAAACACTGTAATATGCAAAATTTCAGGTGATCTTGAAGGAGGTCAAGAAACCCTTGGATTGTCTTAGCTAGGCTGGGGACCTAGATTGGTTTCAGGTTCTGGTTCTACCAAAAGCCATCTGGAATGGACTTGAGCAGCTGCATCAAATGTTGCTGTTGTTGGAACCAGCAGAGTAGAAAATTAGCCTGTTTCAGCTCCTACTATCCAAATATTTCAAAGCAATGCACACCATCCAAGGCTGTTCAATGAAACCTTCTTTTTGTGCTTTTAGTGTCTCTCCTGACACCTGTGTATTCCTTTGGTATCTCTGTTCTCTCTTTTGACACTTTGGTATCTCTCAAAAACACTCTCCAGAGCACTAAGACAAAGCTAAATATGGAGTCTGTTTGCACACTAATGCAAACCTAAAAGAGAGTTGATATTGAAAATTATGAACAGCTTCTTTACACGAGGTAGTACATTTACAAACTGCAGCTTAGGTTATTTCTTGGAATAATTCATTGAGCAAAAAAGTATTTATTTACTTCTGTCAGGGAAAACAGGCTAAGTGTTGCCTGTGGGTTTCAGCAAATAACCTCTCTGTACCTTGGGTGAATGGTTGCAAAGGAAAACATTGTAAGGCAGCTGCAAATTCAGAAATGTCAAAGCTGTGCCCAGGGAAATATGTAATGTCTGTGTAGTACAAAGAATAAATTGTCATGGAATCACAGAATATCCTGAGCTGGAAGGGACCCACAAGGATCATTGAATCCAACTCCTGGCACTGCACAGACACCCCAACAATCCCACCCTGTGCATCCCTTGGGGCGTTGTCCAAACTCTCCTGGAGCTCTGGCAGCCTTGGGGCCGTGGCCATTCCCTGGGGAGCCTGTTCAGTGCCCCAGCACCCTCTGGGGGAAGAACTTTTCCCTGATATCCCCCCAAACCCTCTCCTGACACAACTCCAGATGTTCCCTCCGAACCATTTGATTCAATGTACATTATAAAGAATAATAGATATAATAAGAAACAGCAAAATATCAGAAAAACAGACCTGACAACAAAAATGAATGTGGACCTACTAACTTAGGCTAAAAACTGTACACAGAGCACAACATTTTACAAAAATGTCCAGCATTTTGCCACAGTCATTATAAAAGAGGCTACGATTAGAGAATTAAAAATAAACACTTACTAATGGTTCTTTCTTCCCCCAAACAAGTCTTTAGATTTATGATAGTCAAGCTATCCAGCACGCTTTGGATCAATTAATTAACTCCTGGAAGGCTCCATTTTTCATTTGAAATACCAGATTCTATAAAAGCTGATGAAGGTAATTTCTTGTGGTCTTTTCCCCATGAGCATGAAAAAGAACAAACACTTACCAAAGCAATGCTGATTCCAACACGTCACTCTTTGCTGCCAGATCATCCAGACCTACAATAAGTGAGAGGCAGCACATGTTTCAGTAGCCTGCATATTTTTTTATTGTTTCTTTATTTTCTCTAAAGAAACCTGAGGAGACATAATGGGCAGAAAGAAGAAAAAGTGGAATAATGGCTTTGGAGCAATAACAGAAAAATTAGGAGTAAATCCTTCAGTGATTCAGTTTTCTTGGCTAAGCACTAGACAAATATCTTTCTGTTCATAAAATTCACCCTAAGAAAATTCTGTTTCTCTTTAGTCCTCCACAGAGATCCAGGGTGGCAGTAATAATATAGAGGATGAGCAATTATTTACTTCATCAGTTGGTCTGGGAAATACTTTAAAGTTTGGCAATCAAAAGATAATGGTCTTGTGAAACTGCTATCTGGTATTTGAATTTTCTTTAGAGACTCTTGTCGCTGCATTAAATCATATGGAAGCAAAACCTGATAATGTACTTGCCTCCCCAGTAAATAACTCAGGGAATCTGGTGCTGAAGCTACAAAGACAGCTTGTACTTCACAAGAAACAGTTGTACAGACTGACTAGATCTTACCCATGAAAGTGAAATACTTGTTATGATAAAAAGAAATTGCATTTTGTTTGAAACTTAGATAGTATGGGAATGTTAAGACCTACTACTTTGTTAAATGTTTGCTTATTTGGCCACCTTGCAAGCTCAACTTTATTTAGTCAAAAGATTTAATTCTGTTGCCCAGATCACTATCTAAGTCAGCATCAGTGATATGACTGGGGATGTACTGATCTATTCTTAAAAAAAAATAAAATTACAATGTTATGTATAAATATAAACTATTTTACATGTATTTCTTTCACAGTGGGAGCCTCCAGATGCTGGGGATTAAATAGCTCTTTCTTCTGCCTGTCTTTCCACCATCTCCAATACCTCTGCCTTTGTTAACAACTGCATTCAGTAACCCTCCAGTTCAGTAAATGAATAAAAATCATGGTAGTAAAGTGCTTTACTGAATCATTGCCTGAATGTTGTAAGCATTATTATTATTATTATTATCTACCGCAATGTGTGAAACTGGTTTTCTTTCCCTATAAATTGCCAAATGAATTCTTTCCCTCTGAGGTCAGACATGTATATGTATATGGATGAAATACTGGAGAGCTAAAATGAACAGTTTTTCTGTAATTATATTAGGAGGGAATTGTGATATATCATCTATATCAAGCCATCTAATAAAAAATGCCAAGAGTGCTCCTGAAGATATGCCCAGTGCTTCCTTTGCTTGTGTCAACCAGAACTGAGAGCTTTAATTTTTTCAGACTATTATTTGCTCACTCAATTTAGAAACACAGAGCCTACAAGTTAAGGAGTGCAATATGTAACAAATCAAAGTAATAAATAAATAAAAAAAATACAGCTTGTCCACCAAAGGGATGATCACACCAGCCAGTGTGGGACACACTTATCATGGCACTCCATCAACACGGACAGAAAGACATCCCAGCTCAGCTCTGTGTGAGGATAGGCAGCTCTTATCAGAGCTCATCTTCCAGAACTAAACACAGAAAGGATTTCAGAGCCCAGGAGATGCCAGATGAAGCTACAGCTGAAAAGGGAGTGAGCTGTGGGACAGCAAAGGCTCAGCACTGCCAGGGTCACACATGGTGTTACAGTCCAGCTGTAGGATGGGAAACTGCAAACACAAACCTTGTACAAACATGAGAGCACTCTGCTTATATCCCATAATATTTTCTTACTATAATTGCCACATGGTCCTGACTCTCATTAACTTTGTCTGTTAATGGGAAAGTGTTAAATGGGTGGGACTGAACAGAATCTGCAAAATTCCTGGTGGTTGCAGATTTGTGACACTGAGAGCCACCAGACCTTTTCTTGTGGCATGTATCTCCATAAGCTCTAGAGAGACTCCTCTCCCAAAGTGGTGCAGGATTGTGTTTAAATAGTTGCAACTGACTAAAAATCATAATATTCTCTCTATGTTGAGTGGGAAAGTGAACAGTTTGTAGTAGGGGAGAAGGTGATTGAAAGTTTCATCTTTCCATCTTTTTCTTTCTTTCTTTCTTTCTTTCTTTCTTTCTTTCTTTCTTTCTTTCTTTCTTTCTTTCTTTCTTTCTTTCTTTCTTTCTTTCTTTCTTTCTACCAAATATTGCCTACTCAAATTATTTTCATAATTACTTTGGTTTCTGTGTCTCCACATACACAGAGAAAATCTCTGAAAAGACTATAGGAGGCTAGAGAAGTTGTTTATTGCTGCTTCTTTGGTATTGAAACGCTTGCATCACATTTTTTTTTCCTATGATCTAAGATTTTAGGTAAATCACAAAATATTACAAGACTCATAATAGAATATCAAAGGGTGCTTCACTCATCCTCTTATAAAACAGCAATCCCATTCAACATTTTAAAGTCGAATTTGTAGTACAGCTAGAGGGAATATTATATTTCTCGCTTGCACAATAGAAAGCCACAATGCTAGGCTGGGGTTTTGCTTTCAGGATATGGATTAACAAGGTAGGGACCAGTGGCATTTTAGACTCCACACATTGAGAACAATTTGGAAAGAGCATCAGCTGGAATAAACAGGGAGCAGGTGGGGCAGTGATGTGAAAAAAAATCAGAAGTGAATCTTTTAAAATCTTTTAGATAAGAACATGAAGGGATGCTAGTCCTGAAACAGAAGACATTCAAGTTCAAATCTACTTCTATCTCCTGAAAAAAAAGAGCAAGAAGCTTCCTTTGTTGTCAGGAATAAATATCTTTATTTGGTTTATATGGGGTTTTCACAATAGCTGAAAACCTACTCACATTAACATAAATATTTAAGAATAATACAGCAGCTGAGTAGGAGAACAGTATTTGTTAAATGTTATTGTGCAGATCTTAGTGAGAATCAAAAATATGATATCCAAGAGGACTTTTCTTGTGTTGACCGTGTGGACCTGAACATTTTTCATACCATTCCTTCTCCATTAATTGTCAAAGCCTGTGGGTATCACATTTCCTTTCACCAATAAGGAAGTCAACTTTCCTACCACACTTCCTCGTACAACACAGATAATAATGGTAGAGTCAACAAAGAAACATCAACAGCTGCAAATTTACACATCTGGATCCCTCCATTGGCATAGCAGTTACCAAAGGGTGGTGAGCAACGGAACCAGGCAACAGAAACCTTCAAATAGATTTGTGGACAGCAACCCATCCTCAGCTAGGTCTGTTTCTAGTGAGGTCTTGCTGGGGCTGATTTTTAGCCCTGTTCTATCTTTTTATGCATATGTGTCTCTCTGTGTGTGTGTGGGGGTGTATAAACAGAGTAAACACATCCCTCTGCATGCATATATATATATTTATAAATATATATATACATACCACATGTACAAATGACCTGAAAAAAAACCTCTCCAAAACTCTGGAAAATTGGGTGACCATAGTTAACTGAAAAATAAGTGGGATGGTAAAACGATAGGAGAGAACATTCCACTAACACAGCACAGAGGGGGAAGAATAAGGAAAGAACAAGTTTTCTAATGCAGTCCTACAATGAGAAACAGAGAAAATAGGCCAGAATAGAAAGGGGAAGCTTAATTAGAAGCGTTAATAAAAGATTTGCAGTTCATAACATATAATTGAATCATAAATAAATTGCCAGGATGTTGCTAAGCTCAAGGGACTCAGTCAGTCCTTGGCTGTAGAAACAGGGGAACACTTACCAGTACCTGAGAAATCACATTGTTTATTTATTTTTTCTCATGCCAATGTAACTTCTGTGGAAGAACCAACTCTCATTTCTGCCAGAACATTTCATGAAATGTACAGAGAAATTAGCAGGAGTTCAAACTAGCAGCCACAGGGAGGATTAAACTACTGGCCAACATGACTTGAAGCGAAACTGTAGGAGGTCAAAAATTTTTGGTCATCAGAGAAGTTGTTACAGGTTATTTAGTCCCCAGCTGCACATATCAGTGTTACAGAAACTTGAAAAAGAGACTCTGCTTCACTCTAATAGGAAATAAACACTTGCGACCATCAGATGACTTTGAAGAAGAAAGGAGACAAATGCTTAACTGTAATAGTAATTAACGGAGGCAGCACCTAAAAATAATTGCTCCAACCTCATCAAGCGTAAAGGGAGACTGCTTTAAAGTGGGATAAACATCTTGGATGTATCTGCACAGCTTCTGAAGAACAGTCACTAGAGAAATGTCCATCTCCTTTAGCTGGATGTATTCTGATAGAGGAAAAAAGAGTTTGCAAGGCTTTCATGTCTGACCCTCCTTCACTCACTGTGTTCTTCTCAGAGCAGGAAAAATAAATCACCTCATTAAGACTTTGGGTTTGATAGGATTTGAAATAAGAATGCACTTGGAAGATGCATTGCCAAGAGATTTTTTTTTTAACTGAATTTAATCAAGGGTGATCTCTGTGTGGATATACATCTCTTTTTCAATAAATACATAGCCACAGGTGACTCACATAACAAATCGGAACTTACGACTTACTTATGTTTGCTTTTTCTCAAAGGAATTGTCTGCTTGTTTTCAAAGATGCTCCCAGGATCCTGGAGTTTTTCTCCAAATTGTTGCCACGCAATTCTACCTGTGGCTTTCAGTCCAAACCTGATTTTTTTTTAAAAAAGTGGTTTTTTAGAGACTTTCTTATAAAAGCACCCTACGTTCCAATAAAAATTTTGAACTAGAACATCACATCATCACTATGATGCCAATGTGTACAGCTCTTATCATTAGAGCAAGCCTGCAGAGCTTTTCTTTGTTGCTAAATATGTAAACTGAGCCAACTTATTTTCTCCATTCCAAGTGCCTGAGTGTGGAATTTGTCTAACCAAATGTACATCCCTGCACCTGAGCGAGCCACTCTCAGTTCCCTTTATAGTCATTGGGGAGGAACAGGCCCTTTCTGGACAGGATTCATCTCATCCTAAAGCAGACATCTCTAACTGATTAGATGAATCCTGCCCATTGTTCCTCTCCAGTGACTGTAAAACAGAGTCCAGGAGGGGCAGTTCAGGCATAGACATTCCCATTACAGATGTCTGCAATGAGATAGTATTTAATGCATCTCTTCTCATTATTTACACATAACAGTAGAGAAGCTAACTAAGGGGAATAGGATATTGTGCTGTTTTAAGTGTTATGATGTGCATTGTACCCAAATATGAAAACATCAAAAGTACTGGAAATGTTAAACTACGTTAAAAATTCTGGGAACTTAACTAGTGTCATATTTCAGAGATAATTACTTTAAAATCAACAAGGACCTCTCCCCACAAACCCCCAAACCAGCTCCACTCAGTTTCAATGGCACTGCAGAAAGATCCAATGGCTAAATGCACTCCTGCTTCAGATGGTTCTTCGTAGGCAGCTCCATCCCTCAGGTATTATAAGAAATGTGATGACTTCCTGCTAGAGTCACCTCAGAAAAGCTTTTAAAACTCCTAATGCTCCTTAAAATGGTGGCAGATGGTGTTTAGAGCATTTGCTAGTCCAGAATGCAAAGGACAAACCTAAAATCTACCAGAGATATGAAAAGATTCCAGGACCTTTTACCAAAAAACCTCCTGGTTTTGGACTGCCCAGCAGTTTACTAAGCTCAACCTAAACAAGCCAACAAAGCTTAGCAACACAAATTAGAAGAATCACAGCATTCAGGGGCTGAGCATCTCCCACTGCCCAGACCCCAAAACAGGGGCTGGGAAGGGCCAAGCACCAAAGACTCAAGATAAATGAAGACAGAGGCAGTGCTGGAATTCCAATTTCACCAGGAGAGTAATTTCATTCCCTGCAGGGAAGGGCTTTTCCAGCAATACTGTTGAGGACTGGGTTATTAAAAAAAAGCTGTGGGAAGGATAGATATCTCATGTCTGATTATTGTCTCGGATAAATGAACACGAAACAAACAGTATGAAACAACAGATTATTTTTTAAAATTAAGGCCAAGATAACAACAATCATTTTGAGCCCCCAGCTGAGATCTCTTCACACTCAAAAAGTCTAAATCCCTCAAATCACACTGCAGAGAGCAATTCTGCACTAAAAACAAGCAACCAGCCAAGGCTGTGTCAGTCAGAGCAGCAGACCTCTCTCCACTTCCACCTCCTTGCTCAGGAATCCTGCAGCTGCCACTCGGATTGAGCAGGGACGGCTGCCAAAATCCTGGGAGAGCTGGAAGGGAGAAACACCAGGGTAGATGTGGGAAGGTCTGATGTTCCTCACTCCAACTTGTGGTGCTGTTGGATGAGTCCACAAGGTGCAGGGGTTTTGCCACATCTTCTGGATTTGAAGAGTGGATTGTGGAGCTCTTTCAGTGCTGCATGTGATAGCATAGGGTTTGAATATTTCTAAAAATCATGGGAATTTTCTACAATAGATTAAGAGGAGGTGGAAAGAAAGGTTGGGCCTGGATAGGCCTGGAAAGGGAACCAATTTTATGTAAGCCCTGGAAACAAGGGTTAGGTTTTGTCTTTACTAGATCATGTTGAACTGCACCTGCATCATCATCGTATGATAAATGATGTGATTGTTAATTGTAATGATTGTTTGGTGATGGAATATGATTATTATCTTAAACAAGAATAATGAGAAACGATATTTGGGGAGGCCTGATGGAAACTACAAGGATTCATGCTTGGATAAGATCAATATATTCAATAAAACAGTATGAGTTTACTAATTAATATATAGAGTTATATAAGGAAAGGGTATAAACCCCCTTAATTGTCCATTCAAACCCATGTTGGAGTCAGATTTGGGTTTCTACCCTGTACCTACAAGAATTCATGCTTGAATAAGATCAATATATTCAATAGAACAATATGAGTTTAATAATTAATACATATATATAGTTACATAACGAAAGGGTATAAAAACATGTCCATCTGGAATCCATGTCGGAGTCAGATTTGGGTCTGTACCCTCTACCCCTGATTCCCAGAGCTCTTCAATAAAAGAACCTGCATATAATCATTCTGTGATTTTGTGTTTCAATGCTAATACCTGTGCCTTGGCCAACAGCACATTTCTTTTGCAGATTTTATCACAGAAAGGGATAAATTTTGTCCTTCCAGGGGCCAGGTTTGGGAGCTCAGGGTGGAACACACTAGCTTTGAGCTTTGGTTGTAGATAAAACTGAATGGAATAAAAACTGAGAAGGGACTTCAGAGCATTTTTTTTTTTTTTTTTTTTTAAATTTCAAAACGTTTCCTCTTTATGGTTAGAAAACTGGCCCTCAGATTTCAGGCTGTGCCAGAAAGGCAATAAGTACAATATTTAGATGCCATAGGTAGAAATGCTGAGGAATAGAAATATTGCTCCACTGTAGGGCCAGATGAAAATGTGCATCTTTTTTTGAGGGATAATCCAGCATTTTATTTACTGTAGGAGGCCAGCTAAATTGTAAAAGTAATAAAAATAATTCTGCACGGTATGGCTTTTTGGAAGTGTGCTTCTGGATAAGTCCGAGTTCAGAAGAATATATTTCCAAGAGAATTGACTGATTAGAGCCATAACAGCCTGGATAGCTGGCAAAACCATGTAATGCATCATCCCATACTGGTCCTTTACAGAATACCAGGAATTTGGACATTTTTAATCATCAGTGCCTTAGCATCTGATACTTTTATGCAAATCATAAATCAAAGAAATGAAGCATGAGGGTAACACAAAAACTGCTTCTGCTGCTGAAAACTGTCTTTGTGTTTTTAACTGATATCAGGTTCATCATCAAAGTCCTGACCAACTGAGAATAATTATTCACCTCACGTCACAAATAAAAGTCACCAATTAAAAATCCTGGCAGCCATGAGAAAAGAGTCTCAGAAGTGAGATCCTCTGCTGGCAAACCCTTCACTCTGGTCATGTATGATTTTCTCCCAGCCACTGCCAAGAACACCCTTCACTCACCCATGAAGGGACAAAATCCACAGCAAAGCTCAAAGACACAACTTTAGTGTTTCCCACATGGGAATGCTGAAAGATTTTGTGTAATTAATTCCTTCAGTTTATGCAGCCCTTTATACAGCCTTGAGCGACGATGAAAATGCCTAAATGAAAAAAAAAGTAAAATTGAAAGAGTAGAAATGATGGAATTCAGGGAATTCAGGACTCAGAGGAATGATGTTCTTTGAGTGAAAGACACCTTGATGGTGCCTTGGATGTGCTTGGTTATGCTGCAGAGGGGACACACATGGAGAAAAATGTGTGGGTGATCTGGTCCTAAACCAGGCAAGGATAAAATTGTAGCTGAAGTCTCCAGGCAAAATTGAATCCACTTCAACGGGCCCTGAATTTTATATCAGGACCCCCTGAGATGTAAATACCTCAAACAACTATCAAATGCTGTCATGTATTATTCCTTACAAACAGGTCCCTGGCCCAACAAATGCCATATTATATAAATAAAATCTTAAAAACCTTGAAATCATGTCCCTAGCCCGTTCATTCCTTTTACATTTATTATCAACTACTATTAAGTTGCTTCGTTATTAAAATTTGATGACGAGGAAGAGCTTTTGCTGTTGTTCCATTCACCTGGTGGAGCTTTTGAATCGTATTATCTGAGAAATATCACCTAAGATATATGACATGCATAGGCTTGAACATTTCTGTTTACAGCATCATTAAAATGTCACTATATTTTTCAATGCTAGAATAAAACTCCAGTGGAAGAATACATGCAGAAATCTTTCCATCATGCAACTACCCTTAAAAGTAAGATTTACTTGAAAATTTAAACTAACAAGTGACATTAATTGAAAAAAAAACCAAAAACCCCTCCATAACAGCAATTTTTTGACAAAGTAATAGTCGATCATTGTTACATCCCACTGTGAATGATTAGGAGCAAATCAGATTTATCTGCTGAACGCACAGAGCAATATGGTTACTGCAGATGACACTCTCATACAGCACCTGCTGCTGCAGAATGCATATCTGCACTGAGCTCTGTGCATAGACAGAAAATAAAATTCCCCAACTTATGTACATGGGCAGTTCCATTCTCTCAACAGGTTAAATGGATGAACTGTGAGTTATGGAATCATTAGGCACTAATTCCTGATCTGGTTATTGATCTCCTCACACTGTTTGATTTGGGTGCCTGGGTAAGCTTAAAGTAATATTTTGGAGTAAAAATGCTGTGTAAGAGTTAAGTTGCTCTCTCTTTCTCCTTGACTGGCCATATGCCCTGGGCACTGTTGCCAACAAGTATAAAGTCTATTCTGTCAGTTTTCTTCTCACAGCTTTTGGTTTCTGAGCACAGGAGATTAATCATGAGAGATATTGGACTAGATTTAACCAAAAGGCACAAAAAAAAAAATCTCATTCCTATGATATTTTGGCTTTAAAATGGAAAATATGGAAGATAGTCAGCGTATGACAGTGATCCTATTCAGGAAATCACATTTTGGAAGATGTCCTGTGGCCTGAAATCTGTCTGCTGAGATCCTTGAAGCTGGGCTGTAAAGTGTTTTCTATCTGTTTATATTCTGTACACTATTCTGCCCATAAGGGATTTGGGTTTTGGTCATAGTACTACAAAGATGCCTGGCTGCAGTGAAATAGTACATTGACTTGAATTCAGTATTTGGGACAATTTCTCAGGCTTCAAAGAAGCCCCAATAAAAAATATTTACAATTTCAGAACCTAAGTTCTGAAAATATTTTTGGCTTAAATTTAAATTCCCTGGTATGAAGTTGCTTTGTTGTGCAGCACAGAAGTGCCCCTTCAGGTGTCTTTTCCAGTGAGTGACAGTAAGAATGAAATATTTTCATTCATTAACTTTAGTTTCACTTTTTTCTTTCTTTTCCCTGCCAGATCCTCACATTTAAAATGGAGAGGCCACACTGTCACCATGCAAATATATGGTTCAAACAGTCATGAAGCTGCTATTCCAGCAAATTTACACCATCCCACACCACCAGTCACTTGAATGCAAGAAAGTAACACTTCCTTAAGGAAATTAAATACAAATTAGTGAGCAAATGGAATTAGAAAGCAGTAACTCAAAGCTTTTACTCCATTAGAACTATGTATCTCACTGCAAGGAAAAAAAAAGGGTTTTTTACCCTGCTCTATCAGCTTTTGTGTACTGTGCCATATATACTGCAACACAGTCACAAGTAAGATGAATTAATGATGGTAGTCACAGGAAGCAATAATAAAGTTATAAGACAGCAGTGCTAAAAAATGTCCCCTAAGAAAATAATATGATTCTTACCTATTCATTAGCTCTTGAAAAATTTCATTTGGCAAAGGAAATATAAAGCCATTTCTGACTGACTTCAAGTAATCCAAAGACACAAATCCACTCTGACTGACATCAATTTCTCTGAAGGCTTTTTCAATGTCCTGATAGGCTGAGCATGGCTGTAATGAATACAATTTATAGTGTTTTGCTTAGAAAAACCAAGTTCATGAAGCTTTTAAAACAGTGGTGCATTTTTTACGAGACCTTTTCAGATGTTCTTGGCTGTGAACTGATCAAATAGGTTACCCTGGCATGCTCTGACGGTCAGATGTTTAATTAATAAGCTCACTACACAACAGTATTCCCAATCTCATGCTCTCAAATGACAAGTCAGACAAGTTTCTCAAATAATAACTCTGCTTCAAAATTCAGAGCTAAAAATACTTTGTGGATCAGCCTGTTTTATGTAACACCTCTCTCAATGCAGCCTTTTGACCCAGCATCAAAGTTCTCACTATTAAAATGGGTTTGTTAGCACAATTAATACTGGACAGCGTTAGAAGATGTGGGATAATTAAGAGAGATGTTATTCAAACATACCTCACATTTCTTTGGTTGTTTTTTATTTTAATTAATGTGTTGTTGCAAAGGAGTTATGTGGATATGGGGAGGGTTTTTTTTTTGCTTATGGGACTTGTAAAATGATGTCTGAAAGATGACTTACTGCAGATTTTAAAAAGGTTCATGAAACAGTAGGAAGACTGGTCTGTTTTTCTGGAATGTGAGCTCACCTTGGGCTCTTGAATACTGAGAGCATCCCTGAGGCTTTTCTCCCCCCACCTTTTTTTGACAAGTACCCCACCTGCTTCTATTGCTCACTCTGAACTGCTGGAATTGCAGGATGAAGACACAGCATAATGATAGATGAGAAGAAAGAGGGTCAAGATGTTGAAAGTCCCTGTAGCCTTGTTTTTCTCTGCTCTCCTGGATTACCAAGGTTGAGAGAACCCATTTCCAGTGCTGTATAACTGAGCCTGTAGCAGAATATTCCTGATTCAGTTCCCTTCCCTTCCCTGGATTTTCATGCCATAAAGGCAAAGTATTGAATATTGGAAAACTTTGTTTTCACCTTCCCACGAAGCAGGTAGAACAGAGTTATGTTCCACCATCACACTTCACAACCACCTTCTGTTAAATTCTCATCAAAGGGCATGTGGAGAGGTCATTTGCCATACCTATTCTAGCTCCACTCTCTCTATTTTAAGCTTGCCACCACATTTTAAAAATGTGCTTCTGCCATAGCACCTATCTGCTAATAATTTATTTCAAAATATAATTGTCAGACTGACACTAGTCATTACTCAGAGTCACTAAGGAACTTCACCTGAGTGATCTAGCAAATCTTGAAACACAGTTTTGATGCACTCTCATTCTGTTTTGGCCAAAAGAATCTGGAGTTCCAATACTTATGTTTTAGTGCTGTGAATCTAAGCAAGACTGGAACACACAAAATAAAACAGAACTGCTGCTTTTGCTAACCAGCTGTGAACTCAAACAAGGAACCCTATGCATGGAATTGGTTCATGAAAGAAGTGAGCAGAATTACCAGGCTTCAAAGCTTGGCCATTTCCTTTTCCTGTGATGCCTGGCTCAGTTTTGCTGTCTGTTGAAATATTGCAAAGTACTAATGGCATTCCCTTACCCTTTCTTTGGGTTTCCTCTCAGTGTAACCAGACTGCATTTCTAACACGCAACACTCAGCTGGTGGGAACTAGAGGAAAGATTTTGCTGGTGAAGACTGCAGAAAAAAAACCCCCTTTGCTTCTTCTGCTCCTTCCCTTTTATTTTCTGGCAGATTAGTGCTCTTAAGGAAACTGTCTTAGCAAATTCCAGAGCTTTGTCAGCTTCAGAGAAATAAAGCCATCTAAAGCTCTTCAAGACAGCTTTTGTTAACTGGATATATCTTTGTGCACAAACAGGCTAAACCAAACCTGAAACACAACTTTCCTGTATTTCAAACCTGATCAGTAGTTCAAAATTATGTCAATTAATCTGTGCATTTGTTTAATTAAAAAAAAATTACAGTTAGCTTACAGTCTTAACAGGCAACTTTATTAGATTTAATTTCAGGAGATACCACTAGGGAATAACTCCCTCTCTATGTCTGTGTGTTTTCAGAATGATCCATCACTAAAAGTAGCTTTTCAGAAAATGGAAGAGAGTATCCTGAATGGCCTTTGATAAGAAATGTGCCTTTTAGGGAACATCCAGGCAAACTGGACAGCTACAAGTCCATGGGCATGATGGGATCCATCCACAAATGCCAGACACAACAAGGCCACCCACAGTCCTGGCAATCAGCAGAGGTGTCTGAGGACTGGAAGAGAGCAAATGTCATCCCAGTCTCCAAAAGGGCAAGAAGAAGGATCCAGGGAACTAATGGCAAGTCAGTCTCTCTCAAATCCCTGCAGAGGGAGGATGTGCCTTATTCTAGAGGCCATATTTGTGTACATGAAGGACAAGAAGGTGGTCAGGGATAGTCAGCAAGGATTCACTGAAGGAAAGTCATGTTTGACCCACCTGATTGCCTTCTGTGATGAGCCCACCTGGTTTGATGAGGGGAGGAACTGTGGATGGTGCCTGCCTTGACTTCAGCAGGGCTTTTGGCACTGTCTGTCACAATATCCTCCTGGGCAAACTCAGCAAGTATGGACTGGATGAGTGGAGAGTGAGGTGGACTGAGAATTGGCCAAACATTAAATCCAAGAGGATCATAAAAACTGGTACAGAGTCTGTCACCACTGGTGCCCTCCAGTATAAACTGTTTAATATATTCATCAGTGCCTTGGGTGAAGAGGTGGTGGTGACACAGAGCTGGGAGGAGCAGCCAAAACCCCCCTGGGGGCTGCACAGCCCATCCCAAGGGCCTCAGCAGGGTGGGGAGATGGGCAGAGGAGCTGTCTGAAATCCAGAAAAGGCAAATGCAGGGTCCTGCACCTGGGGAAGGACAATCCCAGGGGTCCTGGTGGAAAATGAGCTGTCCCCAAGCCAGCAGTATGTCATGAGGGCAAGGAGGCCAATGAGATCCTGAAAACATTCAAACCCTACATAAGGCGCCACTTTCTGGGCCATCTACATGAATTTTAATATATCTGCACATTTCTCTTCCAATGATATTAAGATATCATGATATCAGACAAATTCCAATGTAACTTATGGCAATTTGCACCTAGTTGTACTTGTTCTGTAGCAAGTTGTCTGGGTCTTATAATGGGCTGGAAAATTTGCAGCAGCTTCATCTGGATTGAATGAAAACCTCACTTTGCAGTTAGAACTCATTTCCACATGATATTAACTTTTACAGCTCGACTGCAGCATTTACTTTTTAGATATTTCCCTTGATTGGCAGTGAAGCTGCTGCCTGCACCTTTTAGAACAGAAGGTTGTTCAGAAAACACTTGCTGTGACTCAAAGCTCATTATTTATGTTCCCAAGCAAGGAACCTAGAAAGATGTAGTTTTTAAAATGAAAATTAGAATTCTGTCACATAAAGAGGATCCATAAAGTCTACAGCTAAAATGGCACCATTACCACATCTTGTGTATCACAGGCAACTAACTTTCTCTTGATTTTTTTTTTTTGCATTTAGCCCCATAATTAGTCTCTAAATACAATAAATCTTGCGTTTGATTAAACATGTCTTACAAAAATGTATCTTGTTAGTCCTGATGAATTTCTTCCGAGAAGAAATTGATTGCCTTACTTTTTAATTTGAATTTATCTACTGAAGATGCTACACCATATGATGCAGACACCTCTTAAACTCCCTTCTCAAAGGTTAAACAGATTGTCTGCTAACATTAAGCTCCAAAGGATTCACACCAGCCCTTGAATCACAATTATGGGGTGGTTTTTTTGCATGGTTTTCCAACATCCTGGGAATGAGAGCAGCTGATGTGAAGCTGTGTTTTGGTTTTGGCTTTCAACAATAGCTGAAAATAAAAGTTCTAGTTCTTTCAGACTTTTTCTGGATATCTTTGGGACTTTAACCCTTTAGAAGTCCCTCAGCAGAGGCCAAGATTTTAGGAAAAAAACCAAAACAAACCCTACCACATATAACCCTCTAATTGCATCAACATAGGGGATAGGAAGAGGCAGGGGAATTCTATTTGCAGTTTTGGGGACTATTTAAGTGATAATGAGAAGAGAACCTGGTTAACGAGTTGTCAAATTCCATTTGGGACAGGAAAAGAGAGTTGCACTGACTTACCCTGTTTTCCTCCCTATTATTTTAGTTTTTTGGGAAAGCACAAAGGTATATTTAGCTGCTAAGATCATCATAATTCCATTGCTTTTGTGGGGTACTGAAAGACAGGAACTCACCATCACAACATTAAATTTACCTAATGAACTCGGGAAGTTGTTCACTTGCCTCTTGCCTCAGTTTCCCATTTGTAATAATCAACTGTAAGCAACTTAAATTTGTAACAATTATTTGTAATTAATTAATTTTATAAAAATATAATCCTGGCTAACCCACAGGGCTCTTCTGTTTGTGACCATAAACCACACACCTGTTTCTGATGTAGGTAAAAGTTGTTTTTTTGCATAATTAATAGAGGACTTCACTGCTTTTCCCCTGAAATTCCCCCCACATCCTATTTCCCCTCAGGACTTCTCTTTGTGTCTTGCTAGAGGGTGAGAACTATCTGAGAATTAATTTTCGAGGAAATTTTAAAGGGATTAAACTTGTACATATGGAAATACAGAACGAACATACAGGCAGTGCTCCGACATGTGTGAAACATGTCAAACGTGGTGGAAACATATCAAATAAAATGGAGTGATTCAGATCCACTTTGAACAAACTTTTCATGCCTGCTGCAGTCAAAATCAAAGGCATACTTCAAAAACTTTTGTTTTATTACTTTTATTTCCTTTATTTATATATAAATTATATTTATATAAAATATTATATTCATTTATGTATTTTATTTATATATAATATACATAATATTATATTTATATAAAATAATGATTTCGATTTTTTGTTTTGTTATTTTTAATATTTTAGTTCATGTGTTGTTGCAAAGGAGTTATGTGGGTGTGGGTTTTTTGCTTATGGGACTTGTAAAATGCCTGGATGGACACTTTGATGTTACCATGAAAATGCCATGAGAAAGGTCAGAAAAATAATAAATCTCAGCATCAGGAATGATACTCTGGAACATTTTTGGAGTATCTGAAACTCTCTCCTGATCACAGTTTACTTTTTAATCTACCAAAAGAACCCAAAGCTATAACATGAAGACACACACTCACAAAGTATCATGGCCTTACTATAAAATAGGAATGCTCTTCAGTCAAGATCCTCCATTTGTGACCCTTCCCATGGGAACTGTCCCATGAAAACAGCACCATTCCTTCCCCCAGGAACTTTCCACTGCTTCATCCCTTCAATTCCTGCTACTTTGAACCTTATTATGCACCCATAAATATCTTGGTTGGAAAGACAATCCCATTTGGTTGACAAATAGAAGCACAGAAGGAATGACTGGTTTAAAATTGTACTTTTGCCCTCTCTTCTTTGTGCCCCTGTTTCTCAGACAGGATCCCATGGCTAGGCCAGGATCACCACCATGAACCAAACCCCTGCAGAAGGAAAGGCATGGTATGTCACCTTGATTTTCAGCCTTCTGATCTTGTTTACATAATTTTACTGGAGTTTCTCATGCATTTAACATAAACGAAGTAGATTGTTTTCACATTCCTCTCTGTGATGGACTGCTGGCTTGACCACTGGGGTCGGAGGGGTGTTCGTCTTGTCCTCCAATGCTTGATCAAATCCTAAATCCTATTTAAACTCCAAATCATAATAAATGTCCTTCTTTCCTTGTTCTCAATGTGACAGATAAGTGTCATTCTTTCGTGTCGTAATTATGACAATGGTACAATTTGGACCTGTAATGAATGAAGATTTAGCTGGTTTTGGCAGCAGCCATTAAAGCAGGGCCAGAGCCTGTTTGCATGATTAAAAAAATCAATAGAATTTTTATTGCCTTCACCTGGGAGTATGAAGAGAACATAATTAAACCTCCAAATTCTTGCTTCTAATCATGACAACGATGAGTTTGCTTTCACAGATTTATTGACCAAAAAAGTATTCCCAAAGACTGGCTTTGGGCACAGCAGTCTCTTCCATGCTTCTTGACAGTGAGAAGGAGGAAAAACAAGGAATTCTAAATTATTGTTCTCATCTTCTTGCCTTCTGGATATACCATTATCTTCTCACTTACTAGGAAGGGCAGCAAGCCCTGGGTACTTCAAATCAGCTTCTCAATGGCCTTGCTTTTCCTGTCATTAAATAATTTCCCTGTTTATTTCTATGACTTCTCCACTTATATAACATTTCACAGGTTATAAGCTGAAAAAACCACATTCCAGTATCTGTTTACATTCTATACCTGCTTGAATTTGGACATTGTTTCCACATCTTTGCACGAGTTTTTCCTAAAAGCTACCTCAGTGCTGAAAAGACTGATACAAGTGTTATTCTACACATTTTAAAGTCTGGGTTCACTTTTAACTTCAATGTATATTCCTTAAGCAACAACACTTCATCTGAAATTATTTTTTTTTAGGTAGCAATTTTCACAGCCATTGAAGCTGACAATGCACATTTAATAAGCATAGAAATGGCTGCTGGTTTTCTAAGTATCAAAATATGCTAATTATGAGCACTACTATTCATTATTTTCCTACTTCCTATTTTTACACCCTTTACGGATACTCCTAATTGTTAAAATTGAAAAACAAACAAACGTACCCATTATACTTTTTATGAATCCAGCCCATTGTTCAAGGAAAAGAAATCATTCTTTACACAAAGATTTGCTCTGAAATTGCTGCCAAAGAAAATAACCTTGAGTTATTTGCTGCATAACTGCCACACGAGAACATTAAAGGTGCCTAGGGACAGCTTCATCTTGAGCATGTGACTTTTTAAGAAAAAGCTTTTAAGTTCAATATTTAAAAATTGCTGCAGTGTCCCTTTTTCTTCCTCTGATCTTTAAATTAAACCCAGTTATCACAAATAGGAGGAATTTGGGTGTTTTTTGTTTCTATGGTTAGGGCCATTTATCTAGGAAAGAAGGTTTGTATGGCCTGGTTGCCATAAATTCAGGATATCACTGTAATGTTGAGGAAATAGATAAGTGTGTATATATTTAGATAGGGATATTTCATGGTGGATTTTCCCCAAAAAAACTGAAGAATGAGGCAAGGCCCTGATGTGAAACCTGAATAACTTTGCTGACCATTAAGAGTGATTGACCAAACCCAACTCTGAAACCCTAAAAGTTGATTTGGTCTTAGAGGGAGTTATATTATTATATTTTCCACATAATCAAGTAAATCTTTAGATGGGAGGTCCACTCAGAAAGGGTTCACTGCTTCCCAGACAAACCTGGGTTTCAGAACTGCCAGGCTTCTGGGGTTTTTCCAGAAGTTTTTTAATAACCTTTTGGTAAGGTAAAACAATTGCTCCATCTCTTTGGTCTTGGTCTGACTCATCTGAAAGAAATGCTGTAAGTGCAAACAGGGGGCTCTGGCTGAGTTTATGCATCCAAAACACATCTCTAAATATGAATATTTCCCCTATACTACATAGTTTATTTCCTCAGCCCAAAAGATATGTATGAGCCATGCCTCAGGTCAGGATCTTGACATAAAAACCCTCTTAATAATTACAGGACTGGTCCTAAGCCCACTGAAGTTAATTGAGAGGCTCAACACCATGGCCCAGAGCAACTATAACATGACTATGGAAAAAAAACCCCACATAATAATCGATCCAAGGCAAATATATTGGCAGAGTCCAAAAAGCAGAAATCAGTTCAGAAGACCACACCATGAAGGGACAGCAGGAAGAAAGTTGGTGGCAGAACTTGGCCCAAAGAATGGGACTGGGTTTGGTTTTGCCTGTTTGGTTTGTTGTTGTTTTTGGTTTTTTTTTAACAGATCAATGCAGCAAGAAAAATTTTTAATGGATTATGTAATACTATGACTCAAAACTAGAACCAGAAGATCAGCAGGAGCACAGGCCCTATCAAATAAAATGCATTTTCTCTAAAAGTCACAGCCCCAGGTCCATGCTGTGAGGGGCGCACTGTCCTGAGGAATGTGACAGAGAATCATATCCTGGCATGCAATATCCAGGAATGTCCCTGGACACACAAACATTGAAGCAGAGGTTCCTTACATTCACAAAAACATCAACAACAGCCTAAAAATTAAAAGAATCCAAGAGTTTTGTCCTGCTGGCTTTGGGCAGTCCGACCTTTTGCTTGAGGATGGGAGCTGAGTGGGAAGCAAAGACCATGAGCATTTCCTTGGCCTCCCTGTTAATCTGCTCTGGATGTGCTAAACAAACTCCTTGGAAGCCTAAAGGCTACTGATTTTGTCAAGGAATTCCAGAGATGAAAATTTAGAGAACCCAAATATTCCGTGGGAACACCCAGATTTTTTGCTGTTCACATTGGATTTTCCCAGTTTCACAGCCATTATTGCTACTGTCAGCAATACAGGTTTTTGGAGCATTTGAGACCCAATAAAGTTCCCAAAAAAGCAAAAAAAAATGTATTGTCCTTGCTCAATATAACAGTAATTCAGGGGCAGCCATGGATATACTTGAAATCACAGGAATTCAGGGGGACACATAAATATATTTGAAATAGCAGAGCCTATTTAGATTCAAAGTTTTTGATTCAAAGTTCATCTCCTCAACTATGACAGAGAAAAAATAAGGCAACAGAATTGGGCTTTTTTTTTCTTTTTGGGCTTGATGATTACAGATCGTTCAGCTTTTTGCATTAACAAATGTGCAGGTAGAGGAGCAGAGCACACTCATCTGTATTATCTTATCCTTGAGATTTAACTGGACCTGAGCAAAATTTTCAGCACAGAAGTGAATTTGATCCACGATTTTAATAGCACTGGAAAAACCAAAACACTTTATTCCTTTGACTTGGGCAGTAATATTCTCCTTTAAACATACTATTAACTGTCTCGCAATTTGTACTTGGAGAAGAAAATACACTTGCATTTGCTTTATGATTCATCCATAAGAAGAAAATCAGATATAATTTGGGTATATTTAAACACCCTCAAATTTAATAGGCTTCTTCTAAAGTTGCTTGTGTGATTTTCCAGCAGTAAGAAAATTAAGTAAAGGTTATATTTTATCTCTGTATTTTGTCTGGTCTCCTGCTGTTTCATACAAAAGTGACTCAGGACCATTATTTTCATCTGTTAAACTTTGGAAGCTTTTTCTTAAAACTTCATTTTAGAGCTCTAAATCCCCAAAATGAAAATTTGCATTCTTTTTCTATCATTCATCACTTACGGGATGTGGCAACATTTTAATAAATTTATTACCTTTCAGATTGCAATGCCAAACATAAGGTTTATTATCAAATAAAGCGTAATTTTTGTTTTTTTGATTGCCTGCTTTAGAAGAGTATTGCTTCTGCTCTGTAATTGCCTCTACAAAATTATTTAACTTGATTTTGTTGATAACTAATTATGGAAAGTATCCCACCCAGAAAAAAATACACAAAGTGAAATAATGTAGCCAGGGAATATGAAAGGAGAAAAAAATACGCTGGAAGTCTCTTACAATTAAATTAATATATAATTAAAAAAAAAAAAAAAAACCAAAACTGAATAAGCTCTCAGACAATAAAACACTATCCTAATTTGCTTCCTTTTCTTTTCAGTCCCTAGCCACCAAAGAGTATCTCAGGTGGTATTTCCTCATGGATATCACAGACTCCAGAATCCCCTGAAAGTGTTTAGAAATCATAAGACACTAAATGTTCTTTGGAAACAGAGCATATGGGATCATGGAGTCATGGAATAGTTTGGGTTGGACAGGACTTTTAAAGCTAATCCAGTCCAATATCCCTGTAATGAACAGGAAGATCTTTGACTAAATCAAGTTGCCCAGAGCTCCATCCAACCTGACACTGAATGTTTCCAGGGATGGGCATCCACCACTGTTCTGGGCAACTGTGCCAGTGTTTCACCACCTCAACATGAAAAATTTCTTCTTTAAATCAAGGCTGATTCTCCTTTCTTTTATTTAAAACCATTCCCTTTTGTCTTATTGCAATTGATCCTGCTAAAGGGTCTCTTCCCATCTTTCTTAGAGGCCTCTTTAAGGACTGAAATGCCACAGTAAGGACTTCTCCAGAACTTTCTCTTCTCCCAGCCTGTCTCCATGGGAGAAGTGCCCCAGCTCCACATGGTGCCTCCTCTGGACTCATTCCAAGAGATCAAAGAATCATGGAATGGTTTGGGTTGGAAGGGGATCTTGAAGCCCATCCTATTCCACACCCCCTGCCATGAGCAGGGACACCTTCCACTGTCCCAGGTTGCTCAGAGCCCCATCCAGCCTGGCCTGGGACACTGCCAGGGATGGGGCAGCCACAGCTTCTCTGGGCAACCTGTGCCAGGGCCTCACCACCCTCACAAGGAACAATTTTTTCCCCCAAGATCCAATCTAACCCTGCTCTCTGCCAGTGTGAAGCCATTCCCCCTTGTCCTGTCACTCCAGGTCCTTGTCAAGAGGCTGAACAATCCCAATTCCCTCAGCCTTTCCTCCCAGCAGAGCTGCTCCATCCCTCTGATGCTCTTGGTGTCCCTGCTCTGGGCTGGCTGCAGCAGCTCCCTGTCCTTGCTGTGCTGGCATCCCAGGGCTGGATGCAGAGGGGCAGAATCCCCCTCCCCTGCTGCCCTGGGGCTCTGGGTGAGCCCAGCACAGGAGGGCTCTGGGTCCAGCACACAGGGCTGGGCAGGGCCAGCTTCACCCACAGCACCCCCAAGTCCTTCTGCCAGAGCTGCTCCCTCTGCTCATCCCCACCTGGATCCATCCAAGGATTGCCCTGACCCAGGTGCAGCACCAGCACTTGATCTGGTTAAACCTCATGAGATCCAATGATTCACAGCTCTGTGAGTTGTCATTTCACCAGATCACTTCACTGTACTAAAGTGAGAGGAAGAACATCCCGGTACCTGTGATGTGACATTTCCCCATTCACTGCCTCAAGCTGCACAGGATGTGAACATGTCCACTGGTACCACAGTGTTTAAATAACAGCATTCCTTCACCCCAGGGGGAAAAAACCCAGTCATATTCAAGCCTTTTGCAGGAATTCAGCAAAGGCGTGAAACACAGCTGATAAGAGATGTTTCCTTTTCCAAAGGCAGGGATTCACACATCACCTGGTTATCAGGATCTTTATCCCTGTGAGGGGCAGCAGCCCTTGGCTCTCTCCATTCGCTGATATCAGCAGGAGGGGGAGCCAATTTCTCATTCAGAAGCCAACAGCTTCAATCAAATCAGCTGTAAAAGGGGTGGGGTCTTGGCTCCTGTAGGTGTGTCCTGCACACACACACTGTCCTCCTGATCTATTGATTCTGCTGAATAATATTTTAAAAAAAAAATAATTCCTATATCCTGTGTCAGACCAAGAAACTGAAGGGGTGAAGTGTAAGGCTGTTTCCAACACCTCTTTTAAGCAGAGTGAGAAAAATTCTTCTTTTCACTACTCCTTCCTCTGGAAGAGCCTCTGGGGTTCTCACTATCTCTTCTGTGCAGCTTTCAGAGTGGAGTAGGCACAAACATTGCCACGCAGACTCCCCAACCTCGTCCTGGATTTGAGGCCAGGAACATCCACCCCCAAAGCCACTCGGTGGGACTGCAGGCAAGGGCAGTGACACATCATCTCTCCAATATCTCAACCTCCACCCTGAAACTCAAGGTGATTGGGACGAATTCAGATGCAGGGACTCATGCCTTTGGAATGAATTACCAGCACATTTATCCTTGCATACCATTGCATCCATTAGTCAGAGAAAGGCTGAAGGCTGCAACTTGCATCCAGAAGATAAACTGTCAAATTACCCTGCTGCTGCAGCCCGAAGCCACTGTCACTCAGAAGATCACAAAGGCCCCATCATTTATTGTTATTTTTAACTCTCACAGAAAAAAAAAAAAATCGAGGCTGTTTCTTTACTTACTTTCAAATTCCAAGCCCTTCATCCTAAACTAAGTTATCTCAAGCTGTGTTCCTCTCTATCCATCCAGCCAAAAGGTCTGCAGCACCTGATAATGTTTTCCACATTCTCTGCAATCCACAAATTTCAAGTGATTCCAATGAACAGGAATACAGCACAACCTTCCCTGGCACAGGAGGAAATATTGCAATAACACCACATGAGAAATGAGTGTTTTTCATCTAACTCAGTGTTCTAAGGCAAATTTCTCTTCAAATGGTGCCGGGAAACTTCAAGACTACTTTAGGCAAAGAAGTGAATTTCAGATTCATATATTTTAAATGGTAGGCAGAGGATGTTTTTCCTTCAATACTAAAACCTGGAGGTTTGCTGGAAACAAAAGATCAAGGCAGGTACATTTTCAAATTATCAATGAACTTGAGAATGCCAGTGAATTATTTTTCCTACATATACCGAAACATTTTTTTTCTTCACTTCTGCAAAAATTTCCCAGATCAAGAAGAAGTTGAAAGAAAATGGCTAAATGGGACAAAAGGACAAATATGTTAACATTCTTCTCCAGGTCTGTTAAATATCTCAGCAGCCTGGACCTTAAACTGAAAAACTGAGAACTGACAATAAAAGTAGTATTGGAAGTCTTCCACACTTACTCTGTTCTGTTCTGTGTTGAAATGTTTAGCTTGCAGGAACAAAGCCTTGTTTAAAAAAATATTACTCTTTTTAACCACTTTTTTTCTGGAGAAGCCACAGGGGAATTGAGTCAGGCTGTGTTCTCTCTGGCTCACCTAAGAGCAGCAATAATAAAGACCCTGCCACTGCTCCTGACTCACTCACTCCAGTGTGGCTGCCTAAGACTATTAAACTCAGCTCAGCTGTATCTGCTCTACTTTCAGGACTAAAGGAGGAGGAGAGGCCTGGTAGGGAATCCTGATCATAGAGAAGTGACTTCAGTGGAGCCAAGATTCCATATTTTGTTTTGTTTTGTTTTTTCTTTTTAACAAAGGAGTCAACAGTCTGAGTCCAGTCAACATTTCAAGCCCAGTCCTCCCACTGCAGAACATTTCTGGGCCTCTCTGTGGCTATAACCAGCCCCTGAGATAAGCAAAGGTTGCCCAAAGAAAGAAGTTGTGAGTCAGGCAAATTTGACTACTCCTTGGCAGGGTGGAAGAAGACAAAGCTTGTCTGGCTAAAAGGTGTAAAGACAGAGAAATAGATATTATTCATTAGGAAAGTATTTTCTTATGATTCTATAGGAATTTATATCTATACGTCCTATAGATATATAACAACAAAGAAAATTGAAATTCAAAGATAGGATTAGACTTCACCAGAGTAGGGATTGCTCTTCCTTGCTGTGATTGGCAAAATGTTTCCACCACAAATCCAAGCTTTTCATGGGGGAAAGAAACACATAAACACATAAGCCTCGATTCCTTTCTGTAGCCCTGGTTTCATGCCTGAGATATTTTGGTTTTCTGAAATTCTTTTCCCAGAGAATTTTCTGTAAACAAGAGAAGTGTTTTTGTAAACTGTACTTCGTTTTCATTCCTTTTCCTAGGAGGGACTTCTTCTTGATGGCCCTCTGGCCTGACCAATGTGATTAAAGAAGTTTGTCTTTGTTTCACCAATCAAATTGGTCTGTGTAAAATAGTATAAAAGGGGGACACATCCCCCCCCAAAAAATGAGTCATTTTCAGCCTTCTGAAGTTTGCAGTCTGTATCGTTGTAGCGTAAAACAGCATCTCCTTTCTCCCTGCAATCAGATTTAACCAAAATGTATTATTTGATGAGGTGTGGTTCCTGGCACCAGCGGTGTGTTTTTCTGCCAGCTTGATGCGACCATTTGTCCTTGAGGGTTAGAAAGGCCACAAACCCACCAGGGAATGCGCTCAGGATCCTTCAGCAGAGTCACTGGAAGCGCTGCTCCTGTTTGTTCTCTGGAGTGCTGCTGATATCACACACTCTCAGCAGCCATAAGCCCTTGCCACGGTGTCTTTGGCATGACGTGCTCTGTTGTCACCGACACGTGCCAGCTGGCTGCTGCTCCCCACCCCAGCAGTGACTGCACTTCAGCAGCATTCATGCATGTGAAACACTCATGGCTTCCCTTGGGAACAGGGGAAGACAATTAATAATTTAAATATTTTCTTGTTCTCCAGGAGCATGTAGGGTATCCAGTGAAAACAGATCCCCTGCAGGCATCGCAAGGGGGGAATTTCCAGGCACTCCCTTCTGCGCACTGTTGGTGACTGGGTGATGGTTTCCTGCCACAAATCACTGGAATTTGTTGTGTCACCCACACAAAGTGCTGCCAACCTCTATATCTCCTGGCATTTTCCTCAGCAACTGAGTCCTGTGGATCTGGCCTTGTGAGGTGCACAGAGGAGGCTGGGACAGACCCCAGTGGTTCTTCTGAAGGAAACAAAAGCTGCTTGCCCTTGACATGAGGATCAGAAGCAAAATCTGTGTCCAAACTCATGGCTGCTGCCCTGCACCAGAACTGTACAACCACCCTAATAAACAGCATATGGGAAATCTGGGGGTCTTATCTGCCAAGAAAGTGAAAATAGATAAAAAATTTTAATGGCAGCATCAAGAAATGAGCTGCAAAGAATAAGTTGGGGATGGAGTGGCAAAACCTGCTGCGTTCTTCCATTTTTGTGAGAATGTTTCAAAGATGCTGTCCTGGGTAGGATGTACACAAAGTATTTATTTTATCACCATCTCCATGAGCTGTTGGAACCAGGTGGGGCAGTGTTTTCCCAGGCCCCTCCTTTGGGCTCTTCTGCTCATGGCCCATCAATGCCTTGCCCAGGACTCACAGGGAACTCCCTCCAGGAGTTATCTCTGTTTAATGGGCCATCAAGGACCCACTGCACGACTCCTCATCCCATTGGGAGATGCTCCGCCCAGGGGGAGGAGCCAAGCATTCCCACCTGGATAGAATCTGGAATTTGGGACAGGACAAGCAGCCCTGACCCACTGGATTCCCAGAAGACCAGAGCTCCCAGACCTCTCTACAGGATCACTGCTTCAGGAAGAGCCCCTCACCTGGACTGCTTCCACCACCCTGCTCAGGCTGTGTTCTGACTCTGTCAGTGGTCTTTTGTATTATTGCATTTATTTTATTTTATTTTACCTTTTTACCTTTCTTCTTCTTAAATTGTATTTCTGACTTGGAGCCTCTCACTGGTTTTGCTTTCAAACCACGACAGATACCTAAATGAATAAAGTAAAACTGTACTCTAACACCTGGTACTCTCTCTAGCAAAAGGACTGGAGCTCAGAAGTGCTTTCAAGGCAAACCCTGTGACACAGCACAGCTCAGAAGCTCACTGGCCCATGAGCTGTCCCTGAGGAGTCTCCAAAACACTTTTCTCAAGAGCAGAGGAGGAGCAGCTAAAGACAGGAGAAGGAAGATGCTCAATCACTCTGCTTCCAGGACAGTCTAGGGCATTTTTCAGTAGCCTCTGTGTTTAACTGTCCCTTTCCCTTCAGCCATCACATCCACACAGGGATGAACACTCAGATTTCCTGCCCTTCATGGAATCCTGCTGTAACCAGGGGCTGCAGGAGGAAAAGGGATGAGGGGGAAGATTTTAGAGGTCCATATTGCCCAATATGGGGATTTCAATCTGCAAAGATCTATCAGTCCAGCATATTACATGCAGGGAGATACATCCATCAGATTTTGTTTGTTTTGTTGAAAGGAAAGAAAGGAAATAAATGCCTGAAAAAAAATATTCTTCTCCATGCTATAAACACATCAGTGCTCATTTTCTCTATATTCTACTTTGGGCCATTCTGTGTAAAATCTTTAATTAAAGTTTTTCTTTGAAATTGTCATCATCAAACCAGAAGAAAGAAAGTAAAAAATGGAAGGACACAGCTGTGCATATATGAAGTGCTATTCAGTACCAAATGAATTGGAACAAAATAAGTATCGTGACTGTTATGCTCTTAGTTTTGGCTCTGTATTCTCAGTAGCACAGTCTAACTTGTCACTTTATATTGATTCCATCTGTTTACACTCTGCAGAGTATTGGCTTCCTACAGTGAACATTTCCTATTTACCAGCTGGTAAAGATAGGCCCAAACCAGATAGAAAAGAATTAGACTATTTTCAGATCCTCATAAACATAAAATCAAAAATTAATGGGGGAGGGGAGATAAAAGTAGAGGGAGAGAGTGGAATATAAGGGTCTGGTGCTTGTTTCATATTGATAGTCCTCTACAACCCATTAACAATTTTTAGAGACCTTGAAATTTGTGCAACGAGCAAAATAAATCAATTTTCACTCCTCTTTACTTTCTTCTTTACATGAACAGCCTGATTGTAAATGTGAATCAATCACAGTACTTCAGTAATCTTTAAATAGAAACAGTTGGGGTCTGAATCTGGCTAATATAATATTCCCAGTCCCACCAGACAGCTCTGAGTGAAGGACTTGCACAGAAAATGGATGTGCACAGGCAGTACAGGGCCATCTTTGCACTCTCACAAACTTTCTTTTTCACAGTGGTTTGGATTCTTTTCTTTAGGAGACTATAATTTGTATGGACTGACTCACTCCAGGAGAGTCTTAGTGCGGCCATTAAAAAAAAACACCAAACTGTTGCAAGTTCTTTTTGAACAAAGTTGGCAGTTTTTTAATATGCCATGAAAACAGAGGGCTCCTTTCTATGCCACCACGTCCTTTTGCAAGTGGAAAACAAATCCTGTCCCTACTTTTAGAGTCCTGACTGCCAGGTCAGTGAAGTCATTAATGTTGAAAAAGACTCCCAAAATCCTCAACTGAGCACAAACCATACTGCAAAGCACCACGTCCACTCATTTTTTGAACCCTTCCAGGGCTGGTGACTCCACCATTGCCCTGGGATGCCTGTTCTGATGCTCAACCACATCTCCAGGAGAGAAATTGTTCCTGATCTCCAACCTGAGCCTTTTGGTGCAGCTTGAGGCCATTTCTCTTTGTTCTGTCGCTGCTTATCTTGGAGAAAAGGCTGATCCCCACCTGGATGCACCCTCGTGTCAGGGAGTTGTAGAGAGTGAGGAAGTGACCCCTGAGCCTCTTTCGCTCCAGGCTGAACAACTCCAGCTCCCTCAGCTGCTCCTCTTAGGGCTCCTCATGTTCCAGAGCCTTCACCAGCTCTGTTTCCCTTCTCTGGACACGCTCCAATATTGCAGCAGGGGAATGTCCAAAGGATGCTGCAACCCAATGAAAAGCCCAGGCTGGGGCAGGTTTCCTGGCAGTGTTTTGGAAGGCTTTTTGTTTAACACATATGCAAATTAAAAACTCAGAGTTACAAATATAAACGTGTCCTTGATGGATTATGTACATCCAAATGAAGCAGAATAAGGTCTGTCTTGAGATGAACCACTGTGATAGGTCACAAAGAAATATTGAAGAATAAATGAACTCTTTAGTGTATTTGAATGACTGTCTATGTGTATCATACATCTTGCATTAATATTTCCTTCTTTAACTGAATTGTTCTTGGGACACATAGGTAGCAGCAACCTTGCCTGAAGTTAATAATTCTTTCTGTTAATGCACTACAGTATGTGTAACAGCTCTATTTCACAATGCTGTTAAAAAAAAAAAACCACCACAAGACCTTGTAAAATAAATACAGCTCTAATTGGAACTGGAGGATATTTTCAATTCATAAATTCTGTAACAAAAAAAAAAAAAAAAAAAAAAAAGACTTTANAAAAAAAAAAAAAAAGCATTTCAGCAGTTTCTTTTGCAATAGGAAATGCTCAACACGAAAATATAAACGTTGCTCTTCAGTTTAGGTGCATATAGCCAAATGAATAAAAGCTATGGCATTAATAACATCTATACCAAGTTATGATTGATAGGCTTTTCTAGAGCGAGAAAAGATTGTCTTGGATACAATCTGTCCTCACAGCCTTGCGATATGTTAATATTTTATTCAGGCTAGAGTGAGGAAATATTCAGATGTCCTACTCGGTGGAAGAGGAGCAAATGGGTTGCAAATGCAACTGCAGCCCTGAGGTGCAATAACAGCTGTGAAATCAGAAAGATTTTATTTCCTTCTCCCCAAATTACAGGCCAAGTCCATGCCAAACACAGCAGGAGGTTGGATTTTCCTAGGAATTTACATCAGGTTATGTTTAATGTATTTCTTCTTCTGTGAGCAGTTTGAGGGTAGAGCCAACAGACTGTCACACAGTGCTGTGAAAGGCGTGGAGTACTCCTCTGTGTCCTGGTAAATAATAACTATTATTTAGTTGCTAATGATGGTGATATGTGACATTAGGTAAACTTGCAAATGCCCAAACATACTAAAATACTGTGATGTTTATAAACAAATTTTCCTGGCTCAGTTTGTGCAAAGATAAAATAATAAAAAATACACATTTCCCACAGTCACACGATCACATTTTCCTTGGTTTATAAGGGAAGGTCAGAGCCTTCACCAGCTCTGTTGAGATTTAAGCATCTGGATACTTCTGTGTAAAAAGAGAACAAAATGCCTAAAATACCATTCTTCTGATGTTTTACACAAGCCTTGCAAAGGGCTGGGCACTTACAGAAGTTTTGCTGCCGTGTAGAATCCTGTCTCTTTAAAAAGTCAAATGTCTTTGCTCAAGATACAAGCACATAATGAAATAAAATCACAGTGGGTCTATGTCACTCCTACACCAGAGATTTGTAGCAAGACTGCTTGAAAGAGGAGAGTTCTGAGGGTTTTGATGCTAAAAAGGGATTCACAGTGGGGATTAAAGAGGCTTTCAAAATATGCCTTGAGCTGAATAAAAAAAATGCCCAAACAACAACAAACCCCTAACCGTACAAGCATGAACAGATCTTCGTGATACAGCAACAGGGAAACATCCTTTAAAACTTGTTACTAAATTGTTATCAGTACATGGAGAACACCATCTACTTATCTGAAATGAATTATTACCCCTGCATGTGGTTTCTGTTATTACCCTGGTCAACGTACTTTCTCCTTGAGCAGTGATTCCAGCTGACTTCATGTCACTGTTTGGCAGCTGTGGCTGCTCAACCTGAAAATAAATACAATAAAAAGGACTGGGTGAACATAAACCACAAGTCATTGACAGACATAAAACACAAGTGCTCCACTGTGCCATTGACCACTGTAAGAACATCAGTGGGAGAGTTTTGCTTTGGCATGTGAACGACTACAAATGGAAGAAAATGGCTTAATCCTGCCTTTTTTTATTATTATTATTTTTATTTTGTGGCTGCTCCTCACCGCTGAGCTCTGCTCTTGGAGAAAATTACCACAAATCTGAATCCCTGAGAAATGTGGCCACAGCTCCTGGACCGCAGGTGTGATGACTGTTAATGTAAAATAACTTCTCTTGAAGGATTTTTTTGGGGGTGATGCCATAGAGAGCACAAAGGATGATCTGCAGCTTGATCAGACCTTTGGAATAACAGCGTTCTCCTGAGTCCCAAAGTCATGAAATTATAGCACAAGTTCTCTGCTCTGCTCAAGTGTTCTTCAGAGAACAATCATGTTTTCTCCTCCTCTTCCCCCCAGCACACACCTCCAAGCCATTCGTCACCAGTAAGTTTTAAAATCTTTTAAAAGGTGAAAATACATCACCTTGCTTTTGCTTTTTGCTTCCTGACCCTATTGATTTGCTTCAAGCACCGTTGCAGGTCATTTTCAGAGTCCACTGCCAGCCAAATTAACTTTTGCAAGTAGGAGATGCTGTGGGTACCAATTTGCACCCTCTGCACATCCTCCTTTGCTGAAACCCCTTTTGAAAAGCCTTGTGCAACTTCAGTCGGATCTCTTTTTTTTTTTTTTTTGGGGGGGGTGTGAAGTTCTAGAAATCAAGCACTGCTGTGGATTCACCCTCTGAATTCAGCGACTGAATTAAACAGAGCATCTCTGGAAATTCCTCCTCCCGTCCCCATTCCTGGAAAACAGCACCTGCACTGCCCTCCCGTGGAAATCTCACCAATCTGTGCCTGGCAAAGCCCCTGGAAATCCCCAGGCCGGTATTTCAGCTTCTGTACAGAGCAGACAGTCTCAGATATTCCCTAAAAAATCAGCTGGCCAAAGGACAAGACTGCCCAAGCATGATCCTTACTCTCCACGTTTGAATGAGTTTAAGAGGAAGTCAAGAGTAACACGTATTCTCCTTGAAGGCTGGAAGAAAATCCAACCCCAAGCGTACAAAAAGCTTTATGTTTTATTATATTGCATGTAATAAAGAAAAGATTAACCTTTTATTCCAGGAAAGTTCTGTCATTTGTTATTTAATTAGTTTTCACTAATTAATTAGAATTTTTAAGCTCCCCCTGTCTCTCTGGGAGAAAGTGGCTTAGGTGCCTCCCTTTTTTCTTCTTTTCTTTTGCTGCTCCTCTTCTTCCTCCTGCTTCCTTTCAAACTCCTAATCCCATTTTTGTATCCTCAGTATTACACTCCCTCACTCTCTCTTTGTCTGAGAGTTTTCTTAGCTTTGCACTTGCTGGGAACAAAACTGGACCAGAATTTACAGAATATTTTTTTGAGGTGACCCCTTGAAAGCCAGATCATATAAACCCAGAGGAAAAAAAATTAAGGAAAAGGAATTTCCCTGCGAATTCTCATGCAGAGTTTCACCCTTAATATTTTACTGGAAGAGTGAAAAATATTTAGTGCTCCACTAAGAAGGCTACAGATTTCTTCAGGGTTTTTATTTTCATGCCCAGTGCAACTTGACTTTCCATTTTATTCATTGAAGGAGGAATCCAAATTTGATCCCAGTTCACACACAGCTGGTGTCTTCACAACTTTATTAATGAAAAATTGCACAAAATGAAGATGAATGGGAGTTATTTATTACAAAAGTATTGAATCCTGAGGCGTTTTGACTTTTCCATCAGTGGGTCCCTTGGCTTCACTTCCACGTTTCACTCAAAGACATGCCAAGCTGAGTGCCATGTTTTCAAATCACAATTAAAATAATTTAGCTACAATTCCTTCCATATACCACAATTTCCATTGTTGCTTTAGAGAGCAGACTGACAAGCCTTAAAGGCTCATATTTTTTCCAGGAGCAGATCAGTGGCTCAGCAGACCATTCCCTCCATCAGCCCAGGAACATTCCTATGGCAACTACGCCACTTGCTCGTACAGAAAAAGCAATTTTAGGAAAAAAGTGGAGCATATCTCTGTATCACTAGAAGCTCACATTAGCAGCTACATTATGGACTGAGAGCTCCACAACCCACAAGTGATTCACAGTTTCAGCTTAGGAGAAATTTGCCTGCTAACTCTTGCCTGCCTTTTGAACATGCTGGTACTTCTGGCAACTTTAGGGAAGTTTGAAAGGAAATCAATATATGGCACGGTAACTTCGAAAATATTTGGGGTTTGTATTTTACTATATGTGGATAAGGCCTAAATTGATATCAGATTTTTTAATACTTCATTTGGACTACTAGTTCCTTAAACTAAGCAAAAATAAATTTCTTTTACAGTTCTGGTTTTATTTTGCACATTATACATTGCTAGTTCTCAATGATTTGTCCAGAATTAGGCAGGGCATTATTTTAATATAGGTAAATCCCTCTCAAAAACTTACAACCTATGAGCCTTTCCATCGTGTAAGACAAATTTTTTCAAAGCTTTAGCTCTATGAACTTTCATATGTTTATATGAAAGCATGTTCATTCTCATCAATCTCACTGACACATCCTCCTCTTCTACCAAAACACTCTTGGAGTGTTTCAGAGGGATATGTGTCCTCCTAATGATAATTTAGGATTAGCAAAGAAATCAACACCAACCTCAGCTGAAATGGGCTTAACCAATTACAGACTGATTAGTTTAAGATGCAAATGTAGCAGATGAGTTCACCTAAATTAAACAAACAAACAAAAGAGAGTCAAGTACTTCAGGGAAAAAAAAATATAAAACTTCTTTACCTCCACATTCAGGACAGAAATGGAAGTGTACAATAATGCTGGTGCAGACTGTGCATCAGAATCTTCCTCTGTATTTTTGATAGGCCTCAGTTATGATCTTATATAAACACCCAGTGCTCCTTCAAGTCCAATCTGATGGTGGTTTATAAGGTGACAGATTCCCACAGTGAGAAGAGAAGCTCTCTGTGCAGACAAAAACCAGCTGGTCTCTGACTCAGAGTTCACAACCTAATCTATGCATATTCATAACACCTCATGTATATGAATTTAAGCTGTGAGATCTTCTCTTAAATAAAATTAAAAAAAAAATCTGCTGGCAAACTGTAACTCTTTCACATAGAGAGACACATTATACAGACAAAAATCTCATGTAAACATTCCAGTTGTCAAATTTAGGTCACATTACTTTTGCAAGTTTTCCAAAAGTTTCACTTGTGTAGGTTTTGACCGTGTCTTGCACCTTTTTTGATGTGACTGGTCTGGAAACCTGCTCCCAGGTGAAATTTTGCTCTTGACATAAACAGGGACAGCCTCTAAACAATTATCAGCAGCAATGACACGGTGTGGCCCTGCCAGCACAGTGTCACATTTCACTTCTGCTACACAGAAGAGAAAGGTTTCAACACCTCCTGAACTCACCCTTTGAGACTGTCAAAGTCTGACCAACATCAAGCAATTGAAATGCTTTCTTTTTTTCCAGCTCATCTTCTTTGTCAACTATATTTTGAAGTAAGATCTGTCCAATGTCCCAGGAGAAAAATTTGTGATCTGGGACAGAGCTCACAGATACATCTGTAAAATATATAAGGCAGTCATCCTGGTGCTCCTAAGTTTGGCAAAATCAGGTTTTTTTGTTTTCTATTTTTTTTTCCTAAGAACTCAGTACAAATCAGTTCATTTCTATAAAGGTATTAATGCATAATGTAATTTCCTATAAATGTATATGTAAATCAGTTATTGATAGATCCGCAGCTTTGAAAGCCAAACACAACTGTAACTCAAAAAAGATTCCAAGGTTTCTCTTTCTGCTAATACAGGCTAAAGAGTAAGTTGGAATATGAATTTAAGTTTTAAAAGCTAAAAAATTTTGAGTGCCAGAATGTGTTCCATGGCAGCAGCACCCACATCTCAAACAACAGAGAGAAGATCATTGCCCTGTGCAATTTAAAGACTTTACTCAGTTATTGAGCTGTGGGTAGGGATGCCACATAGGAGTGGGGTCAGAATTCATTGTCTGCATCAGGGCTCTGTGGCTGTTGTGCATTCCAGCTCCTTTCCCACTAAAAACACCACCAGCAATGGAGAGTGATGTCCCTGGCAGTGCAATAGTGTACAGGGATGATTTCTTTTACTTGAGACACCTCTGGCTCTCATGGATTTGGCCTGATGTTTCTTTTGGATTCATGATGAACCAAATTTAACCATAAATATGAGCATTTGTATGAGCATTCGACTTGAATCAAAGGAGCTTTTGAACACAAATTTGAACTCTAGGCCTAGTTCACAGGTATTTATGTTTTTACCATCTTAGGATCTGCTCTTAAACAAACCATAACTGCCTTCAGAAGAAGCTTTGATTACGAAAAGCAAGATGGCAAAGTGCAGCTTTTTGTTATTTACAGCTTTGCTGCAGTTTTACAAGAGCAAATTTTTTTCTTATGCTCATCCCTTCCTTACAATGAAGGTAACACAATCATGGATGCCTTGCACATTTCATTTCAACTTCAAGCCATTCTGACAAAAGAAAGCATTCAAATTCACAGCTGGATACAGCTCCAGTGAAATCAATAGAGCTGTCACACATTACTCCTGTAATGAAGCTGACCCTAAAACTAAAAATGCATGGTGAGGAGAGGAGGAAAAGTGACACAGACTGTGGTGGAGGGAGCCTCACATGGTAACAATTAAAAATTACTTGCAAGAAGAGTGTCCAGGTTGGGATTACCAGCAAATTCAGACTTGATTGGAATTATAAATCTTATTTGTCCAGAAGATGAGCTTTCTTTGGTGAGTGTATTGTCATCCCAAAGAAGTTGTCAAAGGATAAGATCTTTTCCACATCCCTTATAATTGGAACCTGTGGTCTTGTAGTTGTAGCCCTGGTTTTGTGCCTGAAATGTTTTGGTTTTCTGGAATTCTTTTCCCAGGGAATTTTCTGTAAATGACATAAGTGTTTTTGTAACTGTATCTATGTCATTCATTCCTTTTCCTAGGAGGGATTTCTTCTTGATGTCCCTCTGGTCTGACTAATGTGAGCAAAGAGGTTTGTCCTTATTTCACCAATCAAATTGGTCTGTGTAAAATAGTATAAAAGGGAAACACATCCCAAAAATAAAGGAGTCATTTTCAGCCTTCTGAAGTTCAGAGTCTGTGTCGTTGTGGTGTAAAAGAGGATCATCGTAGTGACTTCAGAACAGACTTGAGTCCAAAGGAGGCATCTCTTTCGAGTTTCAGTGGACTCCAGAGCAGGGAAGGAAGTAAAGACCCTGTTTCCCCACACACAGACAGGAGGAACAAGAACTATGTGAGCAGGGGCATGGCTCCCTATTCCACCCTCTTCCCATCTGCAGAATTAGATTGGTTTAGCTCATCCCACAGGATCCAGCAGACCCAGTGTGCCTGACAGATGACTTCTCCCCAGGCAGTGGAGAAAATGTGTCCCAAACCCTAAACAAGAATTTTGACCCAAAGTTCCAAGACTGTGGACACAACCTGCAGTTGATTTAATTGAATGCTATCTCCTATGTCAGCACTTGCAGATATGCACTTAAGAGTAGGAGGCTGGAGTGGAAGCCTAACTCCTTTACCACAAAATTACACCTGGAAGTGTTTTCTGACATTATCTTGAAGTCTGTGCACATTAAAACACTCTAAAAATATTTTAAACCACCACCTTTTGGTTGAGAAAGCCTGCTATTTTATTAAGCAGCATAGCTGCTTTAAATGTTGATATTGAGTTTCAGAGTTTTGGGGAAGAAAAATGCATCTACCAGACACAAGCTCATTACACTAATTACTCTGTTTCATGAAGAAATCGTATTAATTTTCCAGGAAATCTGCAGCAAACTACACTACAAGTGCAGACAGAAGAGTTAAGTGGGTAAACAACAATCAGACATGGCATTTCCAGGGTAGTGCCAGGGTGGCTCCACCACGGCAAAGCTGAGGGATCTGCATCTGCTCCATGAAACCCCCAGCTCCAACTGCTCCTGCAAACAATGCTCTCAGTTCCAGGGAGAAATCTGAGAGCCCAGGGCAATCCAGGGATCAAAACCTTGGCAGAGCCCTGATACCTAAAATTTTTCTGATTTTAGGCAACGGGCTGTTCCAAAGCTAATTCAGGTATGATGAGGAACTTGTTTCTTCCCCTGTGTAAAGGGTTTTAAGTGCTGACAAAACAAGGATGACCCAGGTGATGGTGCCATCATCCAATCTTTTCCACATTGTTTTATAGTCATTAGTCACAAAAAGACTTTTGGATATTGACATTCTTATGCACTGGATCACAGTGCAGCTCTAGTGATATTTACAAGGTTAACCCAATCAAGACTTCAAAGGAAATATTTCAAGACCTTGTTTTCTCTGTTACAAATGTAATCCAAAATGAGAAATTTGGTTTCTCTCCAAGCTGAGTGACAGTCAGAGAGTACAACATATTTCCTCCTCTCTCTGAAATGTGCCAATCAACTGCACCCTGCTCCTGCCATTTGGTTATCACAGTATAGAAAGCAAATGTTAGCACAGGGAATTCTGTGCAGCTCTGCAGACTTTGAGTTGTTTTCCATGCTTTGTCCCCTGTCCAGCTGAGAAGGGGGAGAGATAGAAAGGATTGATGGTCAGTCAAGGTCAACTCATCACACAGTCAATCACAACTTGGTAAAGAGAGATATGAAAAAAGGAGAAGATATTGCACAGACAAGTAAAAAACAGCAGGACAAGTGCAAGACTTAGTAGCCACCCAGTGAAAATGCAGCACTGTGCAGTATTTTGCATTGGTAGAAAAGCCCTTCTGCCTCCCACCCTGAAAAAAATCACCCAAATGAATAAACAAACAAACCCACCACAGTGGCTGGTACACTGGCACTGGCACCTGTGCAGGTTTGGCTCCTTAGGAACCCTGAACAGGGAGAGTCCACTTCTTACAGCCCAAGAACTCAAATGAACCAGTTCTGCCTGCAAGAGTGACCCCATCATAAATAGGGGCAATAACTCATATTGTTTGTTTCAGGCAAACCCACACATGATGATTCTGCTGTTGCCTCCTCAGCCTAGGGAAAAGAGACCAGCCAGAGGGAAATTCACAGCCCTTTCAATACTACTCAGCTCTTTTTGCAGCATCAACAGACATATTTTAATCAATTTGTTGGCAAAAGGACTGCCCAAAAAGCAGATGCAGCAGCAGCTCTGTGGCTCAGTATCTAGACTACAACAGGAGTATGGTAGGTAGTAGCACATCCTGATGCTGCTGAAGTCATTTGCAAAGCTTCCTTTGACTCCAGAAAATCAGGTTGGAGCTCTATAACACTCCTGTAAAGTCCTGTACCCTCCCTGTAAATTCCTGTAAAGTCTGCTGTCATTTTTCTGGACTCTAAAACATTTTCTGGTTGAAATTTATGTGCATCAGGTCTAAGCTTGTCTTTCTCACAAAGCCTTCAGAAACAGCACATGGTCTGTGGTCTAAGAAGTCAAAATTACTGTTACAGAGCAAACAGATTTCAAGTTTCATCAAATACTGAGCCTGATTCTCTTCTCACTTACATTGCCTTTGTACCTGCAAAATATCAGTGCATGAATCAAGAATAACTTACCTGCACTGAATAGCTCCTGATTTATGTGTTACTTGGAATTCACAGCAGTGCATAAAAAGTCATAAATCAGATCCACTGCTTATATTTTTAAGTACATTTCTACTAGTGTGAGAGCAAGATCCTCAGCTATCATAAATCAGAGCAGCTCTGCTTGCTTTCCTATCTTAAGAAGAATTACAGCATTTACAGCCACAAAGAGATTTGGCTCTCATTTCAATAATTTAATTGATAAGAGTTTCCCAAGTGTCTGTTTGTGTAGCTCCTGCAGCCAAGCCACGTTTCCCTGTAGCTACAAGATGGATGAATCTTGCAAATGTTGTATTTCTGGTCAGCTTAGATAGAAATGTAAAATGCCTCTCTGTCATTCCTCACGCTTTTCCCCTGCTCCAGTGTGTGCCAGAGTCTTCACAGAGAGCTCCTGCACAGGCTCCTTTCCAAGGGCCACAGCTCCTGCCAGGAATGTTCTCCAGCACAGAGCAGCTTCCTTCAGGCCTCTTCTGCATAAGGCTGCAGCTTCCTTCTGGCCATGGCTGCCTGGAGGTCAGCAAGATGTAGCAGAATCTGCCCCAGCTGCAGTGAAATCCCTGCTTCCCCATGGGTCTGCAGGGGAATTGCTGCTTCAGCACCCAGGGCACCACCTCCTCCTCCTCTTCCTCTCCTTTGGGATCTGCAGGCTGGTTTCTTTCTTTCCCCTCACTCCTTTCTCTCTCTCAGCACAGCTGTGCACACCTACACATACCACAGACACACAAGGCAAGTCACCCTGAAATCCAAATACTGTGTGAGCAGGAGCTTCCTGCAGAATGATTTCCCACCTCCCAGCTCTTCCTGGAGCTGTGTGTTGGAAGCAGGCAGCGTCTTTGCCAGTGTTCACCAGCCAGAGGGAAAATTCTGATGTGCAAATCAGACTATCCACAGTGTAGATGGTGTCTCCTCACTGCCTTCCTTTTCACACCTCACTAACTCCAATCATGAAATCCTTAATCAATGTGTTCTCATGCTACTTTTCCCTGTTTCCATGGCTTGTAGGGGGAAAGGAATATTTCATTCTAGAGGAGAGAAAGGAAAGGATATTTCATTCTAGAAATATCAACTACTTACTTTGCCCTACTCAGAGGATGACCAAAGAGGTTCCTCCTCACTTCTGGGAAATACAATGCTGGGAAAACAGCAGCATTTGCTTTATGGAACATGCAAAATGGAAGCAAATAAACATGACAGCACTCTCTAGAAAGAATGAACAATCCTACAGATACCATATTCTCTCTTACATGTCACCTGCCCCTGTGTGACAGTTTTCTGGACAAACCACCTCCAAGAGACCTGTCCAGTAATGCAGCAGACTGAAATAACCTACAGGAGATGTGTTTTATTTTAGAGGAAAAGAGAATTTTGTATATAGTGACCAAGTAATTTTGTGTCCCAAAGAGAGGAATACTCACAAAGTCAAAGCCAACCTACCAAACATCACATAAGGAATTCAGCAGCATGAAAACTGACTCCTGCTCTGCCCTGCTGCCTCTGGCACCTCTTCCTCAGTGGACAGATTAATGCCCTACAGGGCACATTAAAACTTTGTTTCCCACAAATATTTGTGTATGTAGCCTATCTTCAATGTAGTCCCTTTGAATTCAGTGATGCATTAGAATCGTTAAATGAGTGGCTCTCATTTAGAGACAGTAACGTGAGCAGAAGTGTGTAGGATCACAGAAATGTGATGGCTGCACATAGCAACGTAGCTATTGCTAGAAAAAGAAATATAGCTTTGAAATTACCTCTTTATTTCAAAGACTTCATGTAAATTGCTGCAGATCACTCAGTAAAAGAGTGACCAAACGATCCACACTTGCAAGGTTAAAACCTAAATGTTTACAACTTGAATTGACCCATGCCACATTTTTGTTTCTATTCTTTTTTCATCCTGTTTAGAATACACAGGCTTATATAGATCTTTATTAGTAATAACAAATCAGAACTATTTTAGCCTCTAATCTCACTGGTATTTACTGAGGGGGGAACAAGGAACGTGTCTGAAAGGATCTGGCTGCTAAGAGAGACCAACCCCTCAGCATGTGTGGCTGGAGCAGGGTGGTTAAAAAACTGAAACTGGAGACCCACTGTGGGTCTTTTCTTTGTGAGTTTAAATCCTACCAGCTACGGAGTGGTAGCAACCCCAGCTACTGAAAGTCTCCTGCAGCATTTGCAGGATTTTCTGTTTCTGTAGGGTTAGAACTGCCTTTGAGGGGAAGGGGGATGCAGAATAAGGTGCAGAGGAAAACAGGAGTGATAACTTGTAGCCCTGGTTCCATGCCTGAAGTGTTTTGGTTTTCTGAAATTCTTTTTTTAGGGAATTTTTTGTAAACAAGAGAAATTTTTTTGTTACTGTACTTATATTATTCATTCCTTTTCTTAGGAGAGACTTCTTGATGTCCCTCTGGTCTGACCAATGTGATTGAAAAAGTTTGCCTTTGTGTCACCAATCAAATTGGTCTGTGTAAATTTGTATTAAAAAAAGACACGTCCCAAAAATAAATTAGTCATTTTCAGCCTTCTGAATCTCGGAGTCTGTGTCATTGTAGTGTAAAACAGTGTCAGTACCTGGGAAAAATTATGATAATTTTTTCTTTTGAAACAAAAGAGCGGCCTTCCAAGTGGAGCTTGAAATCTAAACATTTTCCTTAATTTTGTTCTAATTGGTTCACTTTTTCTGAGTCCTTAGAACTCTCCCATATTTTCTGGGTGCATCTCCTCCAAAGCCCAAAGGAAGCAGATGCAAGGCCTGCAAGGGCTGCAGTCTTAACACACTGTAACACCAGCTGCGAGGATTAAATTGTCATCTTATGCTCAGTGCTGGCAAAAGCTGAGTGTGTGACAGAGATGGTGACAGTGGGTTTAATGTCTGGGTGGCAGTTACTTTGAATATCACTCGTACCACACACATCAAGCCAGTCGGCACATTAGTGCCTGTGACTGGGATCAGTCTGAGCAGTCATTCCTTTGCCTTTCTTTCTTTCCTCATCTTGTGTGCTGTCACACATTGCAGCACTCCCTCCTACAGCACAGCATTCCTCCCCAGAGCAGGTTTTGAGCTCGTACACGCCATGTGGCAGCGTGGATCTGTCTCTCCTTCTTGCTCAAAGACACGGTTCTACCTTTTGCAGACAGTATTTGGCAGGGGAAAAAAAACCTCACCCTGGGTGTGAAGGAGATTGTCCTCAAGCAGAGACCTCTGGTCAAGTGCAGGGCTCAGACAAGGACCTGGCAGGACACCTCCAGGGGCAGCTTTTTGGCTCTTTGCCTGTTATCTGATACCACCATCCATGTCCATTCAGTTTAAATTCAGCCTGTAAAGTACAGCAGCTGAGGAACCAGCACACATTTGATTCTACTGTCCCTCCTCCATGGTATGGTGGCCATTCCTGGCAGAGAGGCAGCATGGACAGCTGGAGGTGGCAGTTCCTCAAAATCACTCCAGCTTGCACTGCCAGGGTTTATCATCTGTGCACAGCAAAAGTTGCTGCGTGGTTTTACAATTTTGCCCGTGGATGAAGCGTCAAAACCCAGAAAAAATTATGCTGGCACAGTGCAGCTCCCCAAAGGAGCCTAAGGTTCCTGCATTAGCTCTTCACCCCTTTTAAAACCAGCTTATGGAGTAGTCCTGAACTGATAATAGTTATTCTGACATGTTGGCGTTCTAGAGCACAAAGACTTGCCCTGCATTTCTGTAATTTTTTCTCACATTCACTTTTAAAGATGACACAGCTCAGATGCTGTCAGAAGGACATTGGGTGTTACAGGCACCCAAGTGTGATTCAAGCCTGAGAGCTGTAGGGAGGAGTTGTTTCAGTCTGCCTGTAGAATTTGCCATCATTCTCCCACTTTTAAGAGGGCTGATTTTAGACCAGAGTGCAGTGGCATCAGTTTTCTTGATTTCCTTGCCACTCTCTGCAGCTAAACCAGCAGTTTGTACTGGAGTATGACTTGGCACTCGAGGTCTAAACCTCATTAAGCTGAAATCTGGATATGTTCTATTTTTAAAAAATGCTCATTTTTGCTGATTCTCTCTCCATTGCCAGAATGAAGCTGATTATTGGGTGCATTTCTGCCCTGCATGACACACACTGTGACAGGTAGCAGAAAATACTCATCTGCACATGTTTTATGATTCAAACACTAGAGGACACCAGTCTGCAGATCCTGCAGTAAAGAAATCAAATGGATTATGTAGAGAGGTTAAACATCATCATTTCTGTACTGTGCCCTTCCCACAGATATGTTCACTGGGTTTGGGAATTTTATTGTTAGTATTATTTGATTAAGTTGAATGTTGGTTTAGTATTTTTTTTTTTTTTACTGAAGCAACAAACATTGTTCCTCAATTCTCTCTTTTAAACTTTTGGTGGTAAACCTTTTCCCTCAGCAGAAGCAGCTCAGCAAATTGGAATATTGAGGGGAGAAAGAAAGAAACTCTCTTGGTTTTCTGGTATTTTTTGTTCTTCATTTGCAGTGCTTTTGTACCAATGCAATTCTCTCCACAGAAAATTTGGGCCAAGGGGTGTCTGTGTTTGTGCAGAGCCTTGGTAACATTGGGCTGAGTCCTGAAAGTTCGAGTTGCTGCAAAGAGGAAGGAGCTTAACCACCTCTGGATTTTTATAGAAAAACTCAGATGCTTTCAAGTCCCGGAGATCCAAAGGTAGGATTTCAGCACAGCTGATGTGGCCTGGCAGCTGGTGGCCCCCTGCACAGGCAATGACATATGGATGGACCTGGCTGTTAAAAATGTGTTTGTGGGACATTCCTGACTTTTGGGCATCAGCTGCAGCAAAGGAAAGGGGCTCTGGAAACCAGAGCAGGATTCCCTGGTGCCTTCAGAAATGTTAGGTTGTATTGCTCATACATCCTCAGGATTAAGTGATTTAAGTAGATTTTTTTTTTTGTGCTAATGAAATTTTCTTCTGACTCTAATCTGCAGGAACAGTGGGAGATTGTTTTCTCCCTCTGTAGGAAGAGGGAATTCTCCTTCTCCTGTGTTCCTGCAGTTTGTTGTAGTTTGTCTGCAAAGACCACCTGGCTTGAGTGGGAGGTCTAGAAAATGAGCAGCCACAATGCACAGAACACATCTTTTATTCAGTAAGCAAGCAAGCACAGAAGTATAATGTGTAGTGCTTAATATTCATACAGTACTAAAAATATAAAAATAGAAATAAAATTTCACTGAAAGCGTTTTCACTCACAAATATACAAGGAAAAGTGCTGTCAAGCCACATCATGCTACACCACTTGCCAGTGCTGAACTGACAGTTTCCCAACAGAACTGAAACACTAAAAACTAGTCCTTCCTCACAGTTTTTGGTGAGCCTGAACATTTGACTAGCAAAAATGGGCCTCCTGCAGCTGAGAACAGAAAAAGCATAGATGTCATTACATAATGGAACAATAAAATAATTTGGGAGAGTCCTGTAGTGATAGTAGCCTGCTTCAGGCTGTTTGTGTAGAGACTAAAAAATAAATAAATAAATATAAGAGAAATAAACTTGAATCCTGATTATAATCCAGATCAGTCATGGCTAACAATTCCTGGAACTTATTGTGCATGGATATTTGTGCAATACTCCCACCTGCTGGCATATCCATCAACTCTCCTCCTCAGATGCTGCAGCTCCCTTTGCCTGCTTTACATTGCTTCACACTCTTCCCCTTGGGTCTGCTGGAGTCCAGGAGAACAACTCATGGACAGTGCTAAGTGCCCTCACCTTTTAGTGGAACTGCAGTTTATCCAGCAGTCCCTAAAGGGAGAAATTCACACAGCAAAGTGACATGGGTTGGAGATGGATTCTTCAGGAAAAGTCCCTGCACCACATTCCTAGCTTTTAAGCCCCATTTTTGAGGGAGTGACCTAGAGCTGGGGACTTAAGAATCTTCCACCTGCTGTCCCTGGGCATGGAGCTGAACTGCCTCCAGCAGGAAGCCAGCTCTGAGCTGTGTCCATAAAGGCATGGGTCGGATTTGGGATCAGGCAACCACAGCTGTAAATCAGAACAAGCCCTGTTCTCATAGAGTGTGCCAGTGCACAGAACCTACTCAAATCACACATATAAGGGTGTGCAGAACCTAATGTGAACCCCACTTGGATCAGTTCCTATTTTGGAATGGGATTTATTTCTCCTTGGTTATACCTGCTATAAAAATAAATGTGACGATTAACCCCTGAGATCATTCTAGCATACTGTTTTGGCCTGGTACTTGTTTCCCTCAGAAATGAATTTTTATTTGGTTTACGGATGTTTGTTTAGGTTCTAGTGACAAGCTTTTATAAAACACATCAAATAATCAATGTGGGGCTGAAAAGGTGTACATTCTAGTTGCATATATGATACATACCTTATACGTATATAATACATTCCATAACAGCTGAATGTTCTAGTATTGTCTAGGAAGTTCTTGCATGTGGACAAAAGACTTAAATACTAGAAGATAAACAGCTGTTCAGGATCAAAGATAATTGCATCTGATATGGTTTACTTAGATTGTTTTTTTCTTTCTTTAAACCTTGTTACACATAATAGCTACAGTAGTTTGTCCAGCAGGTAATAAATGAATGCATAAAGCACTTCTAGCTAATCTGGATATCCATAGGCATGCATTTTTTATAAATAAAAATCAAACGTGAGGTCACATTTTCCCATCTTCTGTTTATAAACTAAATCAAATTTCTCATTCATTGAAACAGTGAAGATGTCTTTCCATAGCCCAACTCGTCCTGAAACACAGAGAAAGAACACAAGTCAGAGAGTGGACGTTAGCAGGACACCAAATACCCACAGTCTAATTGTGCAGGGCACCAAGTATCAGCTGAGAGACTCCGATCAGTCTGGGCTTTCTCTGAAAGCTTAATGAGCCCTAAGGCTGCTCATTGTTTCACCCAATTACTCTGGCACTGCCCCTGCAAAGCCTTCCAATAAAACCATCCACGTCTTCAGCTGCACCAGCCCAGTGTTGCACAGGAAGAATTCAGATTTGTCTGAGACTTCACCCCGGCCTCAGTCAGAAATGAACACAGATTTTGGGTTGGGTGTTCACTTCAGTGTGGATTTCTGCTGATTAATAATTCCAACAGCTAACAACACATTCCAAAAAATCACCGTGCCTCCAGCACCCACTGCTTAGAGAACTATCCGAAAACAGAGAATGTGGGGTATAAAACTGACTATTGGAGTGTAATATTTCCATTGCTAATTTCTATTATTTTGTGTCTAGAGATGTTATTTCTATTACGTTGTGTCTAGTCCAACAGATCAATTTCCATTTCTCAACATGGAGAGATTCTTTTGTTAAATACGAGTTTCTATGTATGAAATAGAACAAGTGCCATGAACTCAAGTTGTGCCACTGACATGTTAATTTTGAACACCAGGAATAGGAAAGCTTTTGGGGGATGGAATATGGACACTGAACACCTCCCTCATATGAACTAATCTGTGGAACCCAACCAGCAACATAGCCTGGTGACCCTGCTGCACCTACCAGCCAAAGGCAGCGGCCCCCTTAACAACTGTTTCAATGCAGCCCAAAATATATTTAACTCAAAGTCACCCAGGGTTACTTGTGGCTGAATAAGCCCGAAGGAATAACCAGACTGAGAGGCCCAATTCGCTTCTCATTTATGCTGGAGATAAAGACAAAATCCAGACTTGTTCAACTGGAATAAATGAAAGGAGAATTGAGACTGAGCTACCAGAGTTTAATCATAAGCAAGAACAAAGCTACATGCAGGGAGCTTAATTATGCATTTGAAGCATAAGAAGAATACCCATTTAATTCAATTATCCTTGCTTTTATGCAGCAACTTTGTAGTTGAGACCAAAGACAAAACTGTCTGAAAGATCTACATATTACTTGCTAACATGATGGTATAGCATGTGTGGCAAAGGCCATTTAATGAAATTGTGGCTTTTCTACAACTCCTGAAGGTATGAAAGTGTCCTGGTTTCTTTTCAGGATCCAAAGACCAGAATAACTTGACACTTGAAAATGCCATTTATTGTTTTCACCGAATTTCTTATATATTAAAAAAAATAAAATAAAAATTAAGGAAATGCTTACAATCATAAATATCTGATGCTAACTTCAATTTTGCCCTGGCAACTGTAACTGCAAAAACTACAGCATGAAACACAAAACTCTGTATTTCCCATTCTATAATGATAATAAAACATTTTCTTCCTCTGCTAGGTAAAGAAAATCCTTTTATTTCTGAGTCTCCCTAGCAACATGTATGGACAAATGACAAGTTTTACAGATGACATACATACACAGTGGATTATTTGTAACAATTTTTTTTTCCTTTTTTACCATATGAATTGATAGCTTGTCAAAAAGTCACCCACCTGGTTTATGAATCATGCAACTGGGTATATTATGATGTGATAAGAGTCAAATACAAGTAACATATCTAATCATTGTTCTGCTTTCACAGCAGTTCAGGGTTATCTTCAGAGTAAAGATCAATGTGCTAAAAGAAAAAAAAATGGAGAACTAAAACAAAGCAAAATAATAAAGTAAATGTAACTAATGACAAATTAAAATATTTGAAACAAATTACAATCAGCTGTCATGTCATTGCCACCATTCTTTGTCACAGAAACGAACAGAGAAGGAACAAAGCACTGCTAATGAAGCTACATTCTGGAGTAACAAAATATTGTAAAAAGCCAAAGACAGCACAGAAAAGAAATTCAAAAAAAGGATATTTATACTAAAAAAGCACACAGTGAACAAATGACAGAGTATCACATTAAGTGCGGCAGCTCCCTTCCTTCTCTATTACAACATGAAGGCTCCTTTCCAAAACAGTAAAAACAAGAGGCTGTGTGGGCCAACAAGGAGAACACAACCCTGCTGTTTGTAAAGCCTTGCACCCACACAAACTCCTCATCCAAGGACAAAATCTGTGATAATTGAATAAATAACCAGCTAACATGGAATAAGAAGTCAAGAGGGACTGGTAATACTTGGCATTTTCATCAGAGATCTGAAAATAATTATAAAAATTGCAGCTGGTAGAATTTACGGTTCACATGAAGGCTGGCTGAAAGTGGTGGTATGGAAAGGGCTCCTACACACAGAAAGCTAAGACCAAAGTATTCCTGTCATAATTCCTGAGTAAGGGACAATAACCTGCAAATCCATTCCTCTGAGAAACTTTGTGGCCATGATAAACATGTTCTTCATGTGTGAATCTGTATCATAAAGTGCTACCACTGCTATGGGTGGAAAACAAGGGAAGGTTCCAAACAGAACTGGATTAAATTAGTGTATGAAGTGATTTTATGTTTGGGTAAGGCATTTGTATAGGGATAACATAGGAAGTGACCAGCTTGAGCTGGTTCCCTCATTTCTAAAAGTGATGTAGAGCAACCCACAGAAAATAATTTGAGGGAGCCTAAGTTCACTCTTATGCTTCTCAAAGGCAACTGAAAGGACTTGATTTCTTATCAAAGGACAGATGTATCAACAGATCACATGGCACCTTCAGGTTCCTAGAGAAAGAATCTCACCAGAATAAACATCTGGAAGACAAACAGATTTTAAACAGCTGAGGTAGAAAATTAAAATAAAAAGCTTATACGGGAAGCTGTGGTTCCTTGTCATTTTATGCCTTCCAAATGAGAAATATCTGCTATTCTAGAAAACCTGATGTAGTTAAACCCCAGGGCTCAGGCCAGGATAAACTGTCTGAGATGGTGTGGGCTTTGGCAGGCCAAAGGTCAGAAGAACAGTGCAGAGTCCTCAGCACGAAGAGCTGAATGCACTGAAGCAAGACCGACTCTCTGACGGAGTGGTTTGAAATTACACTGTTAGTCTTGGATTCTTCCATCCTTTTTAGCCACTTCTAACTGACCTGATTTCAAAACAACCCAGGCCCCAAACTGCACCAACAGTCAGCTCCCTGCCATCCTTTACATGGCAATATTTTGGCAACATCTCACACCCCCTGGGGGTTACTGAGCTGCTTTTTGCAACTTCTCCAAGAAGGTTTTTTTTTTTTTTTTTCTGTGTATTTTGAACATACCCCTGCCAACAGGAAGAGCCTCTGCATTACAGCATTGATCAATGAGCTGATGGCAGTGTTCCACCATGGTTTCCAACTGTGCTTTGTCATAGGAAACTCCTAAGAACCTCACCAGCTGCTCAACCATTGTTGCTAGGTCCTGCAAGAGAGCATTTAAAAACTGGGTTATTTCACAATATTCAAAAATCATATTTTTAATAAGTTAAGATGTTTCAAAGTAAATTATATCCTAGTGAGTGGGAAAAATACAAGTGCAGAAGTTGTAGAAAACACCCCTGCCTTGAAGTTTTTTCCAATTGGCTGAAAAGAAACACATTGAGAGTAATTAGGGTAAGACAAAGAGAATTGGGTTGGCAGAGAGCATGGCCATGTAACCTTCAGATATTGGAACAGGGAACAAACCAACTGAAAAGTAATTATGATGCTTCCCACTCCAGGGAGCACCCCACCCTTAACCCACCCCTTTGTAATACAGTACATTTCAGAGGATTTAAAAGTTTGATTTTGACCTTAGTCAAATACATGACTAAAGATGTGAGGAGAGCCCTTCTTCCTTCCTCAACTTCTGGGACGCATTCATGCAGATGGGAAGGATCAGGGGAAGTGGCCTCTGAGCACAACTATGAATTGACACCTCCAGAAGCCCAAAATTCCTCAGTATGAGTTGCAAGGACAAAATAGTGATGTCTATCAGGAAGCAGAAGGATGATGTGATGCCACCAGCTGGTGAGCACAGCTAGGAAAACATTAATTATTCGAAAGCGTGGGATTGAACTAACTTTGATTAAACTTTACTTACTTTGACTGTATTGTACCTTCTTTTAGAATCCCACTCCATCAGAAGGCTCAGTAAAACTGGAATTATAATTTACCCAGCTTTATTGAGTCTTGTCCTGATTTTTTCTTTTTACGGGTTTAGAAACAGGAGCTGGGTTTTTCCTATGTTTGCATTAGTTTTCCAGTCAAATAAACATCCTGAAGTATTTTCATTAGCTCTCAAAAAGATATTACCGAAATAAGAAGTATGCAGTATTTCCACTAGATTTCTCATTCTCTCAAAACGATATTACAGAAATAAGAAGTATTTAGTATTTCCACTAGATTTTNATTAGCTCTCAAAAAGATATTACCAAAATAAGAAATATGTAGTATTTCCACTAGATTTCTGATTTAAGTGGATTTAAGAGCCAGCATACTGTAAGGACTCAATAATTATATCCACCTTATGCTACATGATCATACCCTCATTGTTTTCAGATTTGTTTCACAGAAAGCAGTAAGAACAATCAAATAATCACAATAAGTGCCAAACACATAGGACAAAATAGTGATTATTTTTTTTCCCCTCATTGGTACAGCACAATACAGCAAGACATTTCTTTTAAATGAATGCCCAGGGCTGAGTGCAGCAAGTACTGAAGTTTCACATCACTGCCTTCTCTGCAGGGAGTTCAGTGCCTATAGATGCAGGCAGAGTCCCCAGTAAATAAATATGGATATGAAAATGCCTAAAGTCCATAAAAGCTACTGAATTTTTAAAGTCAGTGCTTTAAAAACAGTATCAGGCATTAGGGAACCCAAATATGGACATAAGAATGTAATTTTGTGCTTTATGTATTTTAAAAACTAGGATGCTAAATGTGATTAAAACACCATTTTGCTGCATCTAACCTACCTTATGCATATCTTCATACTTGAGAAAAAGTACATTGGCATCCATGTGGTGCTCCCAAAACTCTTGCACGTGTTCAAACCACGAACCATATCCTACTACAAAAACATTATAATTGGCATGAGGAAAATGAACACTTTCGTTATTAAGACATTTTCAGTAAGGAAAAAAAAAAAAGAAAAATTAAATAACTGAAGTGGTTCATAGCCCCAGGAGAGCAGGGTCTCATTTTGACCCATGTAATGGGAGACCTGACCCTCCCCACAAAACTTTACTCATATGTTTTCCAGTTCTCTGATTAAATCTACATTTGCACTGATTTCAGTCAATTTTCGTGTCTCTACCAGAGGTTTAGGCACTGGTACCTGGAACTTACTTTTGTTGCCAGTATTGGAAGACAACCCCATGAGAAATGCATTCTGCATTTTTCTCCGTTACCTGTAACTAATTCCCACAAAGTACTTCACATAATCAAGGTAGGAGTTAAGCAAATAAAGAGTTTTTTAATTCTTTCCCAATATTTTTGGTCAATCTTATCTTTTCAGCCAAGCAGCTACAGGAAAAAATCAAAAAGCCAACTTCTTAGGTTTGTATTTTGAAGCTACCTTTTCTCTTTGAAAAAGAATTGTTTCATTCTGGTAACTGGAACACTGATATTATTATACCTTCATGCATCCATTTCTTATGGAATGGGAATAACAAAAATGGAATCTTAGTGCCTTTATAAAAACTGAAAATTCACCAGTTGAATAAATATTTTTTCCCTATGAAACTGATCTCTTTGTCCATTGGACACATTTGAGTTACCAGGATTCTGCTGAGATGTAAACATCCAGCTGAATGCTGAATTTACTGTGCATGACAAACGTTCTATTTGTACAATTATGGCCACAGAACCTGCTGAGATGTTTTATTGCCTCTGGGAGGTTGTGACAAAGTCAGGTGGCTGCCATAAGATAACGAGACAAATAACACTTGGGATACTCACATGGAAAAGGATAAAATAAACCTTTCTATCTTAGAAGACCTTCTTATGTGTCTGTTTTATGTCTCTGGTCTAGAAGTTCCTGATCAGGGGCTACAGGCAAACATTCCATTCTCAGGGAATGCAAATGGAAAACTGAAGCTGGGCTGGAATGGGAGGAGAGCAATGCAGGATAAGGAGCAGAAAAGGCTTTTTAAGGCCTGTTAAATCACCTCCATTGGTAGGTTTGACTTTTTTTCTTCCCTTTGGTGCTGCACAGCTCCTTCAGCATCAGCTCCCCTAAATTCCAGGTTTGGTGCTCTGGATCTAGGGGAGAACCTGCCCTCACCGCTCAAAGTACCTGGTGAATTCTTAGCATCACATTAAGGTATCAGAGGTGATATTGCAGAGAAATAAAAGGCAGCAGTAATTTTTTTTCTCTCCGTTAGCTAGAGAGTGTGGCAATCCCTTGGTTATTGCATTCTCCTCACAAAGCAAATATTTTCAGGCAGGAGCAGCCTGCAGCTGCCTCCTCATGGGGTCTCACTCGAGCTCACTGCTGCACTCCAGATCAAGCCAGAGAATTTTCTGTTAACTTGCAAGGTATGAACCTTGAGTTTTTGGCTGAAATTTAAATATTAAAGGAATTACCAGGAAAATAACCCCAAACCTGTGGAGCAGAAGCACTCCTGAGAAGTAGTTGATATGAGGAATAAATAACTGAAATCAAATTATGCTGGGAGCATTCACCACTTCTTAGGAGGTACCTGGCAGCCTGCAAACTGAATTTTAGAAGAGTAGACCAGAATTTTGCTCTGGTTCAGGTGGAAAACTGCTGAACCCAAGGGGGTCAAATACCATAAGGCAAATATTTACAAAAAGCACAGCTCGTGGTATGCATGGACAAATCTCAGATCCCCACAACAACCTCCTTGCTGTATATGCAAAACAAATGCACTTTTATCCAGCTCACTTCTGTACTTGCAGAAGGAACACAGAGATGAAAAGAAATGTGTCACTAGAGGACACGAAAGAATCACACTCACACTGTCCAGCTGTGTGAGCAGAAAGAAGGAAGTTTATTTTTGGGATAGTCTTTGGAATTTGATCAGGGATTGGGGGATGAGGTTAACACCTCTTTGACCCCACTGGTCAACTTAGAAGTTTATCAATTGGTCCTTCTCCCTGGAAAGAAATGCATTATTTACAAAACATCAAAACATCACTCTTGGTTTATATCACAATGCGTGAAAAAGCTCCAGTAAAAAAAAAAAAAGAAAACTCAAAAGGCCAAAAAACCAGAGCGACATAAATGTGTGCAGAGAGAACAGCTCCTTACACTTGTCATTCATAAACCTCCTGCAGAACTCCTGAAACGTTCCTCTGTAGCTCATGGTCCTTAGGGAGCGGTGGAACTGGTAATAAGACACCACCAGGTCTTTGGGGTTGCGAGCCATGTATATTACCTGTGATGGAGGGGAAAATCATCTTGTTGAGAGTTTTTTCCTCATCCCAAAGCACTCACACAAGTGCTGCCAGCAGAGGGTTAAAACAAACACGAGCTGGTTTTTCACCTTTGAGTTGCCGTTGTGGAGGTCCGAGGGCAAGAACCGATAGGGCAGGTGGCTTTTGATGAGGCGAGGGGACGTCAGCTCCTAAATCAAAGCAGAGAGAATCATTTCCTATTGAGCTCTGCTTCAGAGCACACCCTGAATTGTGACACTTGGGGCCCTCTACTACAGTGACTTCCATTCACAAATTCGCTTCCTAAAATCGACAGAAGTTTGGGACTCAAAATCAGGTCCTAAATGAAAGCAGAGAAGATCATTTCCTATTGAGCACTGCTACAGGGCACACCCTGAACTGTCACACTTGGGGACTTCTACTACAGTGACTTCCATTCACAAATTCGCTTCCTAAAATCGACAGAAGTTTGGGACTCAAAATCAAGTCTAAATCAAAACAGAGAGGATCATTTCCTATTGAGCACTGCTACAGGGCACACCCTGAACTGTCACACTTGGGGACTTCTACTACAGTGACTTCCATTCACAAATTCACTTCCTAAAATTGACAGAAGGTTGGGACTCAAAATCAGCTCAGGGAGTTACAGCTGGTTTTTAAGTATCAAAATGTTGGGGGTCTTGGCATTTTGGAGTTTTATCCCTTTTGTTTTCAAAGTACTTCCATTTGCAGGACCTCCTCAGAAAGAGAATATAACAGCTGAAGATCCTTAATATCAAACTCATTTTATTTCCAGTGCTGCCTCCACTAAAAATCCTTGAAAAATATTAGAAGCTCTGAAAACACGACCCCAAACTTCTTCCAAATTTTACCCTTGCATTTCATTTTTATCCTGAGAACTAGGCCCAAAGGTTTATCTGAGCGTACAAACTTTGTCTTTCAAACAATATTTTTTTCTGTATCTTGATACAAAAATTGTCTCATGACACAAATCATGCTCTGCTATTAAAAATGGAATAAATCCATAATGAATCAAGCTGCTTGCACATGGCAGAGATAAGAACGTGTAAGCTCAAACTAAACCTCTTACTATTGCCACCACTTTTTTGCAGCAGGCTGGCACTGAGGTCTCCCTGGATTAGACATCACAGATGAAAAAGAAGAGCCATCTCTGACCTTTAAATACTCTCAGCCTGAAGCAGGCTGAGGCTGCAGTTGTCATTGACCACAAGCAGCTTAATTGTCTCCCTGCCAGCCTCAGCTTGCTCAGTCCAAGCAGCACTGCAGCTGTGACAGGATAGTTTTCCTAATAATTCCAAGGTGTGCCTCTGTCAGAAGTGGTTGCAGCAAGGACAAGATCACATTTATGTGCCATGCAGCTGGACTTTAAGGGATTGTTAATAGCATGGGATTTCATGCAGGATATTCCAGACCCCTCGAGCTACACCCACAGTGTCTGTAAAAAGGCAGGATCTGTGGATCTAAAGATTGAGATGTGCAAATTTGGAGCAGTGGGAATACAGATGTGTGGATATCTGCATTTTTAGTTACTCTCTCACAAATTCAGGGAAGGAATCAAAGCAAATCTGCCTCATTTTGACAGCTCCTGTTTACATAAGCAAGAGAGGCCTGGAATTTTGATTCAGAAAACCCACTGCCAAGACATTCAGGAGATGGAGACACATTTAAAGTATCAAACAGAACATGATGAAGCTTATTAAAAGCAATTTAAAATAACCTAATAACACTCTGAATCATTGCAACATTCTGAACAAGCCCAGTGAAGAAATGGAGAAGGACACAGGATGAAATGAATAGTGATAAACATGGAACTGAGGAAGAAGACACCCAAATGCTGGAAAGACTTTCTTTTGCAATAAATTATACCTTGATGATGTCCAGACCAGGTTGAGGGTACTCTAGGACTGGAAGTTGCTCATCTATATTCATTAGTCCAATCTCATCTGGATCAGCTCCCTGACTCACTAGATATACCACTTCCTGCAGCAAGCCTGTGCCTGCACGAACCAAACAATGAGAGAGAACAGATTGTATTACAGTTCTTATCTAAACACAGCCATATGAAGGGAGACCTAAACAGAGAAATAACGGTAACTTTTGTCCTCAACATCTGCTGTGAGCTAAGTCTATTACTACTGTTTTAATGTAATATGACAGTGTATCTTTTAGTTTTATTTTAAATGCATGTAGGTCTTTCAGGCAAAAGATGTGAGATTTTTTTTTTCCTTCAGTAACCATTTAAATACACTTCTGTCCCCAAATCACTTAACCTGTGAATTGCAAAGCATTTAACAAATGGTTTTACCTCTGTAAATGTTACCTTGGCAAAACACTACTCTTTCCATTTTAGAAACTAAAACACGAGGCGAACAGAGGTCACCCAAGTTCACAAAACGCATTAGTGGCTGTGCTGAGAAACCTTTATTCTAAATTGCAGGCAAGGCCCCGGTTATGCAACGATTTGAGAATCTGTTTATGCCTCCAGGTTATGGAGAGGATAAAGCCCCAAACACAGCCATGTACAGCGAGTCAATCACGAGCTTTAGAAGCCTCAATTATGCATCTTCCCCCCACTCTGAGGACATTTACAAAGCAGCCATTAGATATCATGGCCAGGGACTGCACTTTGGAAAATTAATTGGTACTTCAATTGGACCTTTGGACAGGGAAATTATTTCAAAGTGACTTTACCTTCAGGCAGGTAGGGAACCCTCGAAACACAGATATTTGGCAGACGGTCATGAAGAGAAAGGTTCTTGGTGAGATGGAGGAACAGAATGGGGAGAGATCCCAGTGAGCCAGGGGAGGGACCCCAGAGTGTGGATGAAAAGCCCCAAGGGTGTGGGACTGCAAAAAACAGACCCATTATTTAAGAGTTATGAGCAATAAGGAAAATAAGACCAGGATTTATTCACTCTCTCGTGTTGCCTAAAGGAACAAGTAATGGTTCCAGAACTGGTCACAAAGCCCAAGCCTGCTCCTGCAACCCAGTCCTTGGAATGATCAGCTGTAAACTCTGGGATCATGAAAATAATTTGTGAGTTGCAAGTCACTTGTAACAGCCGCTAGTTAATTCATGTTAACTAACAAGAGAGTACACACAAACAGGCACCTTTGTACCAATCCTGTATGTTGTACACACAAACAGGCACCTTTGTGCCAATCCTGTATGTTGTTCCAACACAAAAAAAAACTGTACTGTATCATTATTCTGGTTGGTTTTTAATCTGAGATAGAAACAGTTAAATGAGGCTGATGTTTAGAGTGAACTGGATACAATGTGAAAGAACACACACCTCCAAGAATTGTTCTGGATAGCAAGCACTACAAGATTCCACTGTTCCCTAACTGATTGATGGGAAAATTAAAAAGGTTTGAGATAGGGGAAAAAAAAAAAAAAAAAAGACAGTTTTACATTATCATCACCCTCAGAGACAGCTGTCACACACTTAATACACACTTGCCACCAAGGCTGTTCACTCTGCATTTTTAAATTCAAGCATATATTTTATGCATTAAAATTAACATTCATACAGCGCTTCAGCATCAGTCCTTGTGGCTCTGAATGAGCACAACCCTTGTTCTCATTAAATATTTATTCTGACCGGAAACACCTTGGTCCTCCATAATTTATTTCAGTATTTCCAATTCCACCTGCAAAGAGAAATGCTTTTACAGCAGCCCTGTTTCCCTGAAAGGAACAAGATATAACTCTGTGGGGATGCACAATAAACTGTTTTTTTTTTTTTTTGCTCAGCTGCTCTCTAGGCAAAAAGCTGACATCTCTATTGGGCCTCTGGATACAGAAAGGCTGAAGGGTTGAGGCAGAACCACACTGAAACTTGGGGAGAGCAGTATATTCCCCACCAGCTTTCCACAAAGTCCACCAGAAAAGTTAAAATTGATGGACAGGGAGCACAGACTCCATGGTCTCACCTGGCTCTGCTCAGACTCCTGGCTGTGCCCCAGACTTGGCTTCATTGCCTTCAAATCCACATGGGGAGAGCTGCAAAGGTGGGAAATTACTTATTTCCCATCCAAAGTGGGGGGTTTGGAAGCTCAAAAATCTCCACCTGAAAGTGTTTCCACCAAAAGCAGTGACATGCTGAAAGAGAAATGCTGGGACTATCCTGTAAATTGGAATTTCTCATCCCTACACCTGTAGCAGGATTAGTGATCTCAATTTCCCTCACCCATGAACTCTGTGCTAGTTTTGTCTTTCATCACTCCCTGTATTAGCCTGATTTTTTTCCCACATTAGCCCTCAAGCTACTGTGCTTTGGAATTTCAGGGTCTTAATGCAAATGAAAACTAGGGAATTAACTTTTGAGGGAACAGTGATTTTTTTTTTTTAGCTTGTCACCCTTAATCAATTATTATTTACCATCCACATACATACATTCTAAAAGCTCCAGGTAAAAAATTATCATCGACCTGTTAAAAAGAACAAATTAAAGCACCACATGCTTAGTTTTTAAAAAGAAAAAAAAATTAAAAGCTTTTGTATGTATAATTAGATAGGTGTGACCCTCTAACATCTCTACCAGGACTAAAACCAACTCAAATCAAATATATCAGAGCTAAATGTTCTTTTGGTTCAGAAAGGATGACTTCACCTAGCAACAGGCAGTCCAAATTCCAGACCTGGCTGCTAAGGCAACAATCCTCAACCCCAGGAACAGCAGCTGCCTGAAAAGCCAAACGAAAAGGGATTTATCCACAAGATGCAAAGCCCAAGCCTAGACCTGGGCTAGCAGAATTTTTTATTAAAATGCCATAGTATGATGGGATGTGAGTCTTCTGCTGCAGCCCCATCTGGGTGTAAAACACACAGAAATTTGCCATTTGACCCAGCTGACTCAGTGAACCTCTGTGGAGATCTGCAAGAACCATCATTTTATGGATGGAAAGTAAATTCCTAAAACTGAGATTATCAATTAGATTACGTGAATAATGTCAGCAATCCCAGTCTAGCACTAAACCCAGCGAGATCCAAATGTGACAGAGACTTCCTTGGTAAAAGAAAAATGATGATACCTGTTGGACAGAAGGAAAAGGTGAGGTAGGCTAAATAAAAAAAGAAAATAAAAGTGTGCAGAGCTTCTCTCTGTGCTGCCCAGATTTCTGGCCCTGCTGAGGCAATGGATGCTGTTCTCTCCAGTATCTTCACTGCTCCCTCCCTGTGCTGCTGAACACCTGTACAGGTACCTGCACACCTCACCTGGGATGCTACAGAAGGATAAACACAACAGGATAATCACTGAAAGATGCCAGCCTTTGGACATGAGACACCAAATGCCACATTAGTAAGTTCCCAGCAATTCTACCTTTTCTTCTTCCATCTGCAGCATTTCATTTGGGATGAAGACTGCTCACCCTGCTACCTCTAAGGTCATACTGCCAAAACAGACAGGAAATTCAGGAACACTTATCCAATTCCAGCTAAAATCTGAGGAACTTCAGGGCAATGTACCTGAGAAATTCTCTTCCTGACAAGCTCCTCTGCTCTGTCAATACAATGCCTCAGGAGAACAGAGTGTTCCAGTTTATCACCCAATATCTGGAAAGAGAGGGGGTGGGAAACAGCTGCAAGAAGCTACTGCCTGCCAGAATCTGCAGGTCTTTAGGAGTCCTTTTTAAATTATCTGTGAGCCTGCATTTCTACCCCGTGTAACAAGAGTGTGCTGGTGGGGATGCACTGAGCATTCCTGTGTGTGCATTCCTGTGCTCCCTAATGATTCACAGAAATCAGGACTCATTAAAAATCCCACCATGCTCCAGTGACACTGTTTTACACCACAATGACACAAGACTGACTTCAGAAGGCTGAAAATGACCCTTTTATTTTTGGGATGTGTCTCCCTTTTATACTATTCTACACAGACCAATTTGATTGGTGAAACAAAGACAAACCTCTTCACTCACATTGGTCAGACCAGAGGGACATCAAGAAGAAGCCCCGCCTAAGGAAAGAATGTAAACAAAGGTACGGTTACAAAAACATGTCTTGTGTTTACAGAAAGTTTTCTGGGAAAAGAATTTCAGAAAACCAAAACATTTCAGGCACAAAACCAGGGCTACACTCCAGCAGTCCCTGTGACTGGGAACTCCTCCTTTGTGCCCTTTCCATGGCCAGAGCCTCAGCAGGAAGAGCAAAGTCAGACCAGGGTCACTCTGCCTCTGCTCATCAGGAGCTGCTGTGACACAGACACGACGTGGGAACACCACAGCCACTCCTTCTGTGCGTTAGATGTCATCCAGTGTCAAATTCAGTCGCTGTGGAAGGGAGAAATAATCTCTAGTGCAGATGTTCTCTGGCTTCTCTCAACTCTTTCTGGCCACTGGCACTCCTATGAAGTCACCAGACATCATAGATGTGTTCAAAGTGAAGTGGCAGTAAGATTTACAGGGAAATTTCACTTCTCTATGTGGTTTCTAAGGTAGTTCCTTTCAGTTTCTCCTCTCTTATCAGCTGAGACAGGACAAATCTACAGTCCAAGGATGCAAAAGCCTTTGGTATATTCCCTTTATTTGCTCCTTGTATGGAAACCATGTGGAAAATTAAAATAAAAAAATACTAATGCTAGTAATCTGGCAATCCCAGTTAGCTGTGCTTTGTTTGATCTGCCAGTGTTTGACCAAATTTTGGCTAATCCAATGCAGGAGATCCATTATGACTCATAACTTTTTACAGCATTGGAGGATCCAAGTGCTCATTAAAAGTGAGGACTGCTAAAGCTGCCAGACTGGTCTGCAAGTGCTGTACAGCACAGCCTCACACCATTGCTCTAATTCCCTGCAAGATCATTCTCCTCTGGCTAATTTGATTGTAAATCTGCAGGTCAGTATAACAGATTCATCCTCACCCTACAATTCTGGAGGGAAAATTAGATTTTTCTATTTAAAAAAAATCAAAAAAATTAAACTATTGAGGTCTGTATGCTGAAGTTCTCCTACACATTCAAACTCCACCTGGCTGAAGTGCTCATTAACAACTAGGGTTTTAAAAATAAAAACAATATATATACCTTGACACCATATTTTCCAATTCTTCTGTTTTCCTAAATGAGACTGGGGATTCAGAATAAAGACTGAAATTGTGATGTTATGCTGTCACACTTTTTTTTTTTTTTGACTGACCAATTAAATATTTATTAGAGGGCCCAATTTTCAGAAAGGACTGAATACTTGTCCTCTAAGACTAATGCCCCTCTAACATGGCCTGAATGCCACATAGTCAGTAATGACCTGTCAAGGGAGTCTGTGGGACAGAAGGAACCTGAACTCAGACCTTCTGAAAGTAAAGGGGACAACTTAAGTAAGACTGGATTCACAAGAAGTGTTAAATACACAATTTCCAGCAACATTCAGTGAGCACAGTCTTAGATTTTCAGACGTCCTAATACATTTATTTTTCTGCTTGCAGCTACCAGCTTTTAAACCAAAACCAACAGGCTAAATTCTGCAGACATGGGCCCATTAATTCTGAGTTGTGTTTTGAGTATGCTTTGCCAAAGGCTATAAACAGCACACTATGAAAACTCTCTCCTATTTAGGAGGAAAACCTACTAAAAAATTTCGTTTGGTAAAAATGCTCTCACTGAACTGTCTGCACAGACGTTTTATCCACAGAATTATTGCCATGATGTCCAATACAGTATCCTAAAGCTTTAATGAGCTGGTTACAAAGCAGGGCTATTTTTGGCTAATGCATTAGTACTATTTTATTTGCTTTCCAAAGTGGCCTGAGTGGTGATCCTCCCCCACATTAGTAACTCAATAGAGGACAGGATGAGAAATGCACATTGACCACAGAGAGTCTGGGGATTGGCACTGACAGCTGGGGCACCCCAAACACCAGCCTGGAGAAAAAAACACCTCCTCTGGAACATGCTGGGTCCTGAAAATGGAGCAACACTAGTAAATAAAACAGACAGGACCTGTTCTCTGGGAGATTTGTGGGACAGTCAAACCCACACCCACAGAGATTGATTCCCTGAAGGAGAGAGACTCATCTGTTGCTTGCTGGAGGAGGTCTCTTGGTGAGGAAAGCTGGGGGAAAAAGCCTTTATTTTCTGTCCTTGTTAATAATCCACAACATCCTCACATGCTCTGCAGTGAGATCAGGGTAAGAAGTATCCTAAAAGCTCTAAGAACTGTGAGTCAGGTCCACAGATCTACTGTGTTTGCCTTCATTTGCCCTCTGACTGAAGAATCATGATTTGTGTCTTCAAGCTTGTCCTGACATCCATGACTTCATCATGTCCTGGATTTTGTCACAAGTCCTTCACAGGACAGCTGCTACTGGTTGGTTACAGACATCTCTTGGTATCACATATTCAAAGGGAAAATTGCTTTACTCTTCTCTTGAAGCTTTAGCTGAGCTGTCCATATCTGTGGATGCTCATCCTGTCTTGCACCAGGTGTCATCACTAATGGAGTAACTTCACACAAACTGCTCCAATCCACTTAAAATTAGATTGGAAGAGTTTCTACTTTTGGCATCAACTCATGTAGCAAATTTTGTGTGGGACAAACCAGAATTCATCCAACCAAAATACTCTGTGGGTTGTTTTTTCTACCAGGAACGATGAACTAAAGGCACTAACAATGCTGCTCTAGCACAGGCACCTGTAAAAACAGACATCTGCCCATACCCTTAGGTTAATTTTTCTTCCAGTTTCTACTCACCAACCAAACATTTAAAAAAGAGCACAACATCCATTGGGCTAAATTAAAAAAAAAAAAAAAAAAANGGGAGAAATGAAAAAGTGGAAAATAGATTTTGGTTTGTGTATCAGGAATCAATGTGGAAAAAAAAAAAAAAAAAAAAAAACAACAACAAAAAAACCCCAAAAAATGCAACACACAACCTGCAGGAACATAGAAATAATAGATAAACCTGCTTGCTCTGACAGAATGACATTTCTTTTCACCCTTCCTGTGATCTATTGAAGGCTGACCAGATCTAAAGCCAACCCAGCACATTGTTGCCTCAGTTGTAGCCTGTCCTGCATCCTCTGGAAGTTCCATTCTCCCACCTTTTTAGAGCCCACATCAAAAAAACATGCCTAAATTGCATAACACATTACCCCAGCAGGAGCTCACAATCTCCAGCTGAATGTCTTCCCACTGTGCCTCATTTCCCTTCAGTTTCACATACTGTACCAAGGACAACAATGCAGGAGAGAACTTTGCTGTGATGACAAGTCACTGGGTTTTTAAATCATGCTCAAGGACTTCTCTACATTAAAAAGAGCTGCATAGTTACCCTTAGCTCCATTGATTTCTAGGACAACTCTATCACTCTGTGTTCTGTTCTACAGTCATAATATGGTCTGTGGATAAATGCAGAGCTTCACAGAGAGCTCTGCTGACTGAGACAGGATCAGAAATCAGGAAACAACAGGGCACCTCTATTAGGCACTTGTGTTGAGGTAGATCTCATACCCTTGGCCGTGAACACGCTCCTCTCCCCATATAACAGTGTCAGATGTCTGTCACTACTCAAAATGCAATTCTCTGCCTCAGTGTCGACCCCTTCCAGGAAAATTGTTAGGCAAAACCTGCCTACACATTTATGTGCATTGGTACATATTAGGTGGTCAAGTTTCAAGAGCACAGTGTATCAATAATATCATGTGAAACAGCTGCAGGTACAGGTTATACATAAAAAAAAACCCAAAAAAACACAAGCTGTCCAGTCAGCTACTGCTTATCTAAGGTCAGGGAGTAAAGCATTTTATCCCACATAGAATCCCACTCTAATTATACCTGCACTAAGCAAAATCATTCTTCTCAAGGTACTAATGTCCCCCCTCATTTAGCTGGAGTGCAGTTTTAAGCCAGCTACAGCCCTTTCCATTGCTGCTCTTCAGAATCAGAAATACAAGAAATCTGTTTGGGAGTATAAAAGGGGATCGGCCAACCAATATTACCATTGGTTTGATGCCTAAAGATTTTAGCTTTTTATACTTTTTTCATATATTTGTAGCTTTGTGGTTATATAGCTCCTGGTATTTATTCCTACCCCTTTTTCTTAGATTTTAGAGTGATAAGCTAATCTTCTAACACATTCCTGAAAGACTGGTTTTCAAGAAGAGAACCTTCAAGGACATTTTGTTTTCCAAGCAGAATCTGAGATGACACAACAAGAAAAGGGGCAAAGAATCCTCTGGACCAACTCTAACAAGGCAAAACCTGGGGGAAAATTTCCTAACCAACTGCTCTTCTAATTGGACAACATTTGTGAGATATGATCATTTGTGAAACTTACAAAAAACCCATAGAAATCTGATGCTGGGTGTGCCCATAACCATGGGGAAACCTGGAAGCTTCCAATAAAGACCTGGAAAGATAAGATCTATCTTGCCATTTTAATGCTGTTACATACAAGGTGTTTCACTTTGATATCAGGCAACAGGTTTACAGTGTTGCAGCAAAATAGTTGGAGAGAAGACACTTTTTCTGACAGGAACCAGCAGTGATGCCACAGAATCACTGACATCCATCATTACTAATGTGCATTTCAGCTCTGCATGCAGAGAGAGCAATCCAGATTCAGCAATGCCTGCAGCTGTTCTGGGCTGCTTTGGCAACTCTGCCCTGCAGTAAACAGGCTCTGAACTGCATGGTTGATCTGTGTTTATCATTTCCTTGCATTAACAGGTGGGGCAAGAGGCCAATGGCACCTGGGCTGTGCCAGCCATGGTGGCAGCAGGGCCAGGGCAGTGACTGTCCCCTGTGCTGGGCACTGCTGGGGACACACCTCACACCCTGGGGCACTGCTGGGAACCTCAGCACAAGAAAGACATTGAGGCACTGCTGGAGCGTGTCCAGGGAAGGGAAGGGAGCTGGGGAAGGGGCTGGAGCAGCAGGAGGGGCTGAGGGAGCTGTGGGGGCTCAGCCTGGAGAAAAGGAGGCTCAGGGGGGACCTTGTGGCTCTGCACAACTCCCTGACAGGAGGGGACAGCCGGGGCTCTTCTGCCATGGCTCAAGCCAAAAGAATGAGAGGAAATGACTTAATTCAATTTCAGACCTGCAATTTGCTAGTTTCTCTACAGGAATATACATGGTGGGTGACATCTGTTTGCCCAAGAGAACTGCTAACCATTATATCTAAAAAATTGTGGTAGAGAAGAAACACATCCAGTGGAAAACATAGACAAAAAAGATTTTATGATTTATCCCAGGTCACAGAATCTGCAGCCACAAAGTCACATTGGATGCCCAGTGTCCTAAAGCTTGCATCACCTCTAAAGCAGCACTTTTGGGACAAAACAGGAGGTAGTTCCTTGCCCTCAGCATGGGGTGTATGAGTCCCTAATATACTCAACAAGAGAAAAGCCTTCATTTAATAGGACTGCATAAAAAGAATTTAAAAATGAAGCATTTTGCTTTCTTTCATTAATATCTTCACTGTGAGAAATGAACATTAACATGAAATGAGAAGGACTGGCTGCTGGGTTTGGCTGATCTACATAATTTTCTAATTCTTTATTCTTTGAGGTCATTATCATCTAATACAGTCAATAATGATTTCACAAGTTCAGAGTACACTTTATATCCAGGATAAAACTTTTTTCTTTCTTTTTTTTTTCTATGCCTGTTTACAAAATAAAAATAAAAATAATAAAAAAAAAGGAAAGCAAGTTGAGTTTTGCACTACTTAACAGCAGGGAAGCAAAATTATGCTACATTTGCAAAAGACCCAGCAAAACCTATTAGATAACTGGAGAATTCTCTGTTTTCTGAACCATTTGTTCTGCCCCTAGTAACATCTCTTCATTGGTTTGATAAAAGGGTCATGAGAGAAACACTGCTGCCTAGATAATAAAAGGAGTTCCCCTTAACCACAGATCTTTTTTCTCTGCTTTTATTTCAAGTTTGAGGCACGCAAGGACCTATTCAATTCTACTTACATTGAAATCAAGTCAAATGCATCAGTGGCAAACTTAACATTGTCTTCAATTACTTATTTTTTTGATAGTTTTATTTATCATTTCTTTGCCTAGCAGCATTTAAGAGTGAGTCAATACCTGAAGGTATTTTGAGCTACATATGAATAAAAAGATAGATCCATTTCAGAAGGACTTTCAAAACACAGGTACCCATGGCTCTAATCCCCAGAAATATTAATCTACAGGAGTCACTTTCTGCACCTCAGTTCTCCTCAATGGAGTGAATTTAAGCTGTGGAGTGTTTCCTCTTCTCAGTGGTGGAAGGAACATGATTTCTGCCATCAAGAGCATGAAATCCGATTCAAATATAGACCCTGTCCATCAGTCCCTGAAGAGACAGCTCACAAAGCATATCTCTATCACACAGTGCAGTTTGCTGTTCCCTTCCTGTTTGAAAAAGAATTCCATTCATCCTGGTATGGGAATTGATGCATATTTATATGTCATTAAAAGAGAACAATATCTGAGCTTTATACATTACTCAAAGAAACCAAATAACTGTGATGTTGCTGTCAGAGAGAAAAAGTTACATGGTCCATTCTGATTTTTAAAATATCAACTCGTTCATCCATATTCATGAAACTAACAGAGGTTTCCCATCACTCCATGCCACAGAGCACAATATTGCTTCAAAACCCAGAGGTGAAAGGAAAAGAATCTCAAATGCATTTTGTGTAAAAATTTGATTTTTAAGCCCAGCCTCATGATTTCTTGAGGCATGCCTATGGGCCAGTAACATTTGCATTAATTCTTTAAATGAAAATGGTTTAAGCCCAAGGCAACGAAATTCTGCAGATGTTACAGCACTGTAAATCCAGCACAGCAGAATCTGGCTCTTTGGCAACTGCAAACCTGTCATTATAAAATAATGCCAACAAAACTGGGTGGGGAGAAGTTCCCTATGAGAACACTGGAAATGAAGGCAAGTCAACTAATTTAACACACATGGATGGATGCTCATGTCCCCTGATGAGCCTTTTGCTGCAAAGGCCACTCAGGGCTGCCACTAGGAGGGGAAACCTCTGCAATCTGCCACACATCCCTCTGACAGCTCCCAGCAGAGCCTCCCACAGCTCAGGAACATCCTTGGGGCAACCTTTCAGCCTGATCCTCCTCTCAGTTATGACTGTGCAAATCAGGACTGGCTGTCAGCAGTGTTCCACCTGTGCACATCTGGGTATCTGCAGCCATGTGAACTCGAGTCAAGCAATAATATTCTGTATATTGAATAATAAGATTGTTATTGTGATGTCCAGTAATGCCAATCTCACCTGGAAATATAACCTCATTGCCAGGAGATTTTTACAGTCTGTGGAAAACACAAAAAGTAGGATTGAACAAGATAAACAAAGCAAGATTTTGGCAATACTTACTCGGTAGGTTTTCTTTGTAATGTATTTCTTTACTCAAGATTTTGCTCATCTGTTTCATAACATGGTCCCACAGACAGCTAAGGCTCATTGGAAGGGGAAGACACAAGAGGCCGAAGATAAGAAATCCTTAAATCAACTTCATGGCCAAACAAAAGGCATGTATGTCTACATCTCCAATGGTTCAAGCATCTCTTTGTCTCAAGTGTAGCATCTTTCGAATGCCGAGTTTAATCAAAGAATATTTTAGATTTTGGTAAGTTGAAGCCTATTACTTTCACTGCGGGATCAGGCAAATGGGAAAAATGCTGTTTATATTGTACCCTCTGTATCCCACAGTTTAACAGGTGTCCCTGTCATGGTCAGTGCATTAAACAACCCTTTCCCCATAACAGAAGAAAACCCCAGGGCACACAGATGGGAAGAACATAACAGGGATTATGGGATGGGGGAAATGGGCCACGGAGAATGCAGAGAGACTGTAAGAGAAGGGAAGGACAGAGCTCCTCCATCAGCCAGGGAAGGGACTGGCACATCCTGGTGACCCAGCAAGAGGAAGTGCTGGATTCAGGAGTGCCAGGAATAGGAGGATGAAAGAGGTGTGCACACAGGGAGAGAGGCACACAGAGCAGGAGGAGAACAGAGAACCACCCCTGTGCACACAATGCACTGCCAGAGGCATGACCTGTACACACAGAGACTCTCAAACAAACAATGACATGGACAACTCAAACTGACTTTCCCTGGTTCATTTCACAGAACAGCAGAGGTGAGTGAGAAAGAATTCCAAAGAGGAGAACTCAGTAAACACACACACATGAAAGCTGTCCTTGGAATGACCCATAAACTCACTGCTGGCACTTCATTAAGGTAAAGGTCTAGAGCCATCATTTTCCCTAACAGCCAAAGGGTAGTTACAAAAAATCCAGTGCTACAAGTGAAATTGAGAATCTATAAAAAGACACCCCCAGACAGGTCAGGCCATAGGCAACACTTGCTCTTTCGACCCGTTGTCTGGCACCAAATGCAAGTTCTCATGAACTGGCTGGACTTGAAGCTGATATTTGCTCAATAATTGACGTTTTTCCACACAGAACTCCAAAAAAACTTATTTGGCAAAATAATCACCATGGGAGAGAGAGCTTCACTGTTAATGTAAACAGCTCACTTTCTCAAGTCATCAGCTTTGCAAAAGACATGAACTTGTGGGGTTTGGCCTAAGAATGCAAAGTACACATTCATTTAGAACACACACAGGATGGCATTAAGGGAGCTGCTGTGCACCACTTCTGAGTAAACACATGGACAGACCACATCCAGTCGGGCTGACACTGTAAGACACAATAAAACACTGGGAGAACCTGAACTAAACACTGCACTTTAGGGACTGATTTAATTCCACTGAAATCACTGATGTTAGCAAAGAGCTAACGTGGCTCTTAGCAGGGTGACTGAGGGAATACCATGAAAACATTTGCTTCTCCATTGATTCTGTAGCTTGAGTTCACAGATGAGAATTTTAATTTTCAAGTAGGGAAATCCACAGGATGAGAGGGTTCAACACAAATTGTGACAGAGGCACAGTGCTCCCTACAAACAGTGCATCTGTATCTTATCTGTGGGGTGAGCTTTGGTTATTGAATACTATAGAAAACAGCATTCTGGTTTACATTTTCTCCTACAAATCTCTGTGTCCCACTCAGCCTGCCCCCTCTACACCTCAAAGTTACGTGGAAGATGAAACTTTTGACTTCATTTCTCCAGTATCACACCTGATTTTAAATTATGCATCACGACAAAAAAGGTTTTCAATTACAGTACTCCCCTATGTACAAACACAGACACAGGTCCAAATATCTGAGTCTTGGGGTTTTAGGCATAAAGCTTCTCATAGTCCAGAAGCTCCCAAAAGCTGTTACCATTGATTGGGCACAGGTGTTAAGGATAATTAAAGATATAAGGGATATCATTATCCCGCCATCCATCAGTGGAAATCACATTAAAGCAGAGTCACTTTCCATTAGGTTTATTACATTACTACCAGCAAGGCCACTGGTACATTTGATTTTCCACCATTATTGGAACAGCTTCATCCTGGGTCACTCCCAATTTACCATGAATTCTAAATATTTCCAAGCACCACCTCCATTTCACATGTTTGGAGCTGCATTGTCTATCCCTGCAGTCTGCAGTGTCTTCCAGGCCACTATGCCAGTCCTTGGGACAGCTGAAGTAGCCCTGGCCCTATGAGCCACTTGTGGATTTTCTCTGCCAGATAAGCCACCATATGGTCAACAGCTACTGCTGCAGCCTTCTGCTCGTAGCCACAGGCTCTGGCCTCTCACACATCCAGCACACAGACTTGTTTGGGTGTTTTCCACAGTTTGAGCAGATGGAGAGCTGCTGCTACACTGAACAAAGCTGATTTCCTCAGGAACAAGAAAAAAGTTTTCTGTTGGACATATTTGACATCGGTGCATTTTTCTTTCTTGCAGTATTGTTCAAACACAATTTATTCACAGAAACGAAATAAATGGTCCCAGCTGTGTCCTACCTCTAAATATTACCAGACAACAAGCCAAAGCATTTCACCCCAAATAATGACATTTTGTGCAAGAAAATCTGTTTTGTGAACCTATGTTTTTTCATTACAGCAATATCATGAAAATTCTGATTAGGTCCATCTTTGTCAACACTGCTGAGAGGCAGAAAGGTGAAGTTGTAGTCAGGGTAATGGGCTTCTGGATTTAATTCTTGGCTTTGCAGTAGACTTTCTGCATGACCTTGGCTAAACCAGTGGGAAGCCCAGTTTCTTCTGCCATGCCTGTCCTCAGCAGCCCCTAAAAAAGCTGTAAGCCACAGAGGAGCAGCTGACAAAACAACCTTCCAAGGGGCTTGGTAGACTTTGGGCTACAAGGAGGTGGAGCTTGAGGATGCTATTATTGTCCAGAGCCTAATTCCCTCAACAAGGACATCAGATTACTCACCACCCAAGCATTCTCTTTCCTGGCAAATAAAACCCTATTTTGTTCTCCAGGCTGCTCCTCCAGCTCATCCAGACAATGCTGCACCTTCAGTTTCAGAGCCCCATTTCTCACCCATCTTTTCCTCCTCCCAGTGAATCCTCTTGTAGCATGTCCATTTTCTACGTGGGCAGTTCCCTGTCCCTGGGACCCCCAAAAGAGCTAATATTACATTGCTATATGCACAAACAGCAAAATAAATATGATTATGCAAGCTGGCTTTCCACAGCCAACTGTCCAGCCATCAAAACTAAGCTACTGCCAGCTATTAATGATATTGTGGCTGGCTGAGGTTGGCTGAGGATATTTTTACAAGGCGCCACTATGAAATCGGGGTGCAATTCTAACACAGGAACCTCAGATTCTCAAAACTGAAGTCTTGAACCACAAAGAATTTGATAGTGTTGGTGCTGCATGCTATAAATCCTGAAGAAGACAGTTTAAAAGAACAATTTAAATGTAGCTGTCTGCTCCTCATCCTAGTATTTTTAGGGCCATCCATCTACGTATTTTCCCTTATCTAATGCATTATCTATCAAGTCCTTGCCAATCTTTAAAAGCATAGTTAGTAACAAAATATCAGAAAATGTAAAGACAAAGGCTTGAAACTGCTTGAGAACTGATAAAAACATAACAGATGCTACATTGTAGAAATGTGAGTGCTTGAAGCAGCACACTAGGAAATTGAAAAGCATTAGCTATTCACACAACAAACAATGAAGTAAGTCAGAAACCTACAACACTGAAACATCGTTTTACAAGGGCATTTGCAGAGCTGACATCTGTTATCTCCAGTGGACTTTGGGTTTCCTAGAAAGAGACCATCTCATTGACAGGAAAAAAAAGTCACTCAAGAAGGCACTTCCAAAAGAGTTTATCTGATTTTATCAGGTGGGGTACAAAGCTCCCATATAGTCTATCTCTTTGTAGGCAGCATTACATCCAGGGTAATTCTCTTTAAATATTTTTTCTTGGAAAAGGAGAGGATAAAAAAAAATCAAGAAATATGGCATTACAAGCAGACAGCCAAAAGGTGCAACAGCCAAAGGATGCCTTTAATGGACAAAATATTCACCTGTACTGCAAACAGGAGGCCTTTCTGGTGATTGAGGCACAGGAGGCCTTTCTGGTGATTGAGGCAGTGCAGCAAGAATGGACTTGGAGCACTGTTCTCCCAGAATGATCTGGGAGTGCAGCCTGGAGGGAGGGAGGGAGGGCTGTGGAGCAGACACCAAACCTGTGCACCACAGCAGCACATCATCAGCACTGACACCAAAGTCCTTCCCCTTTCCACATCTTTGCTGAGCCAGATTTCCCTTGCCTGGAGCAAGGGAACACTCCAGGGCTCCGGGACCACCCAGGTGGGGTCCCCAGGCCACACTAGGGGCAGGCATGTACCCCCCACCCTCCGTGGGCCCCCACAGGGCCCCCAAAAACCCCTCCGTGCCCGGGACAGGCTCTCAACTCTGCAGAGCTGCGGGGACTGGGGAGTGCAGAGCACCACAGCTGGGCACAGGGCTCCATCCCCGCACAGCCGGCAGCATCCCTGGATACAGGACACAGACTCTGGAGCCAGGACACCAGCCTTGGTCCCAGGGCTGCATCCCTGGATACAGGACACAGCCTCTGGAGCCAGGACACCAGCCCCAGCCCCAGGGCTGCATCCCTGGATACAGGACACAGACTCTGGAGCCAGTACACCATGTCCAACCCCAGGGCTGCATCCCCGGGTACAGGACACAGCCTCTGGAGCCAGGACACCAGCCCCGGCCCCAGGGCTGCATCCCCAGGTACAGGGCACAGCCTCTGGAGCCAGGACACCATCCTCAGCCCCAGGGCTGCATCCCCAGATACAGGGTATCATCCTTGGACACAGGGCACTGCACCATCTCTGGCCCCAGGGCACCATCACTGGATACACAGTACCATTCTTGGACACAGGACACCATCCCTGGCCCCAGAGCTCCATCCCCAGCCCCAGGGCTGCATCCCCAGATACAGGACACAGCCTCTGGAGCCAGGACACCATCCTCGGCCCCAGGGCTACATCCCTGGATACAGGGTACCATCCTTGGACACAGGGCACTGCACCATCCCTGGCCCCAGGGCTGCATCCCCGGATACAGGACACAGCCTCTGGATCCAGCCTGGCCCCAGGGCTGCATCCCTGGATAAAGGGTACCATCCTTGGGCACAGGGCATCGCACCATCCCCTGCCCCAGGGCTCCATCCCCGGCCCCAGGGATCCATCCCTGGCTC
>VWZU01011786.1:124278-144514 GCA_013397095.1 Sterrhoptilus dennistouni | reverse complement strand
AAGGGATGGATGGATGGATGGATGGATGGATGGATGGATGGATGGATGGATGGATGGATGGATGGATGCCCTGCTGGCCTCACCTCCCCGCTCTTTCTCCAGACGCGGTCGCGGCAGAAGCAGCACGGGCAGAAGGAGGATCTGCCGCCATCCCCGTTTCCACCCGGCTGTGGCAGTTCCAAGGTCTGGGAGAGGGCAGTGGGAGGCTGGGGAGTGCAGGGGAGAGGGATGAGTGCACCGAGGGCTCATCCCCACCTAGACTGGGCACGATCCACAGCAGGGGCAGGTAAGGCAGCGAGAAAGGGAAACACACCTGCTCTTCCAACAACACAGATTATTTGCTCCTTGCACTACTCCTCTACCCGCACCTTCTTTCCACACAGGATGCTCGTTATCCTGGTTCCCTCATCCCAGATCTCTGTGTATCCAAAGGGGTGACAGCTTTCCTTACAGCCTGGGGCATCCTTCAGGCTTCAGCACTCAGTGGTACCCAACGATCCAACCTCCCTTAAAATGTGTTTGTGCTACCAAAGTGGCTGCCTGGTCTGGCATGAATGAAAAACCAGCAGTATTTCAACAGAATTAAGACTTCCCTTAGTTCTGGAAGTGTCAGCAAAGAACTTTGCTTTAGTTTACTCTTATAACAGCTGCTTTATTTTTTTAATTATGTGTCTTTCTGTGATGGCGCTAAAACATAACAGAAATTTTTTAAAAGCTTCAAACCATCTGTAGCAGATTTGTATATTTGAAAGAAATAAAATAAGCATGTAAAGCAACAGCAAAGTAAGGGAAGAAGGTACAGTTGCTTGGAAAATACATATCTGAGTACTAGGGAGTAAATTACAACAGCTAATTTCAATTCAGTTTTCTAAATTGTGGAGTTTGTGTGTCCTGTCAAACTCTCTCTTCAACAGAAGCAACCTCAGGAAAAGTAGCAGATCAAATGGCTGAGCAGTAACTGCTTTCAGGCTTTGTACATCTACTCACAAGCATGCATAAATCAAATCTTTTACTGTAGTTTACTTATATCTGTTCATACTTGAAATAATCTGCAGATATTAAAGCTACGGTTAGGGCAGGTAGGAAAAGTATGTCAAGATCTAACCTCAAAAATATAATTTCATTGGCTGGAAATGCTTTGCAGGGATGTGTTAGGAAAAAAAAATAACAACAGCAACAGAACAAAAACAATTAAAAAAAAACACACAAGAAAACCAAACAACAACAACAAAGGAAAAACAAACAAGAAAACCCCCACCCTCAAACCCCACCAATATAATGTTTTAAATGAAAGAGCAATTGGAATGTGGCTGAGACACCAAGTCCCCTGGATTAACTGCACTTGGGATGACTGTCCCCGTGTTGCAGGTGCAGTAAGTGAGGATGTTGGACCTGTCATGCACAAATGGCAGAGCTGATGCATTCGTGTGGATATTAAGCATCAGGGTTTAATGCCTGTGTGCAGATCACTGGCCTGGTGCTTACTCAGATCTCACATACCTGAGTCACATCAGATCTGCTCGGTGTTCCAAGACAACTGAACCACAAAATGCATGGAAACTGTTTAGGAATTCCCTGTTAAAACAGGCTGCAGTCAGTAGATTCATCATACACAGACCCTCATTCAGGTACTCAAGAGTTTATGCAGATGACCTGAGGATGATCCAGTGTTAAAGCTAAATAAAAATAAAAATCAAATGTGTTGTACCAGATGAACCACCCTGGAGTGTTTCACTTACCTTCAAACTAGACAGGACTCGTGGAGTGAATCAGAATATGGAGCTTGCAAAGTGATGGAGGTGAAAAAACTTCAGATTCTCTCACAGTGATGTAAACTAGGACCAACTTCAGTGGACCCATCGCTGCATAAAACTTGCCTAAGAGGAAACTAAGGAGTAGATCTTAGAATAAGAATGACACACCAGCCTTGGGAAAATGTTGTAATTTTCAGACTTGCAAAAGTAGAATTTAACCCTGAAAAAAAAGCCTGTCTGCTCCTCTGCAGCTTTGCCATGTTTATATTTCTGTGGTCTGTCACTACACAGAGTGCTCCTACACCTTTATACTCCTGAGGAGTCAGGAGGTGTCTCCCTGCTCCTGCTGCTGCTGCCAGATGTGCCTAAAGCTGAAGATACTGTAAAGAATGTCCTTGTCTTGAGGTGTGTGCACACTGATGCTCCTGCAAAAATCGAGTTTCAGCTTTTGAAACACATCTGATGAACAAAGCTAAACCTGGCAATATTTTGCCTTACCTTTGTATTCAAACACAGTAATAGAAACTTGCCTCAAGGCTGGATGGGGCATGTTCACAGAAGGATAAACTGCCCAGGAAGATAAAAATCTTACTGCAGTTCACCTTTAGACATGACATCTCATGAAGGCTCCTGTAGGTATTACATGGAGCTGATGTGGTGTCACCCTAATAACAGCATGTGATGTTGTATAAATGCACCACATTGGTGTTTGCAAAATGCTGCTGCCTGCTGGCCACTGGCATTTGTTCAGTGAGGACACATGAACTTTCAGGAATGTTTCTCACTGACTCACACCAAATGTGAGCCACAACCGTGGGAGGTTTGAGCACATGATCCTAACACAGCATTTAATTCTGCTGCTGTCAATGAGGCTGAGGATCAAGCTGTTAATCAGCACTCACCATCTTTTTTTTTTTTTTTTTCTATTTCTTGTACCTGTAACCAGGAATGAGTGCTCTGGCCTTACAGCCAGGATGTTAAGGAATGTGATCCCTTTTCTGCTGTCTTTCTGATTTCTGTAACCTTAAACAATGCCATCTCCCTTTGCTTTAATATCCACCTGTCAAAATGGTGCAAGGATGTAACCCACCTGAGGAGGCTGTCTGAAGATAAATCTTTTGCCTCTCATCACCTAATCACAAGATACATAGTCTTTCTAGGAGACAAGGTCGATGCCAGTCGTGATTTATTTGATGTGATCCTGATCAATGCCATTGGGATGCAAAGGTTTGTATTTTTTCTCTCTGAAATGTTCTTAGCTGGTACTGAACACAACCAGTTGCTGTGTGCCCCAGGCTGTAGGAGACACTGAGTGTCTCCTACACATTCATGAGGAATGCAAACACAGCTCTGAGGCAGCTCCTAACTAACAGAGAATATCTTTCACCAATTTACAGTGTTCCTAAAATAATATCCTGGATCATTTCACGTTCAGCAGACTCGGATCATGACTACATGTAGACATCAGGTATCATCTTCACCCTTAACACCAGCTTTCCCAACAGACCAGGTAGAGACTTCCAGACAAGATGAGCTTGCTGTACCAGCAGCTTCAACAGAACTGGAAAACCATATGATTCCTTTGCATCATGTACCTTGTGCAAGAAATGAGGGCAGGAACACAAAGAGATGAGTAATGACAATACACAGCAAAGTTGATCTCTTCAAGGGGAAGAAAACACTGGGAATGCATCGATATTTTCAGTGCCTCAAAGCAAAGACCATGTGAGAGGAAGATGAGCAGAGATTAGGTCAGCACTGCTTTGCTTTCCTGAAAGTTCAAAACTGCAGTTTTTGTAAACCCCCAGCACAAATTGTGCAATGGTAACTCCACTAGACAAGATGGTATAGCCTAATATTGCATAGCTGTAAGTGTTTTCCCCAGTGGGCTTTAGCTACCTGCACATTTCTGTCTCCATTCCATACTCCTGTGGTGTTGAATTTGTGGCTATTTTAAAGAGCAACTTTTATTCAGAAAACAGGCAAATTTTTAATTTGGGATACTTTTTTGTTGCATAACTGTTTATGGCTAGGACTAAGCCATGAGGAAAGAAAACTTGTAACTTAATCTTCGCTAGTTCTGATTGGAAATATTCATAATGTTTGTAATTGTAAGTATTTAGTGCGCTAAGAAAGGCAAATGACTGAGTGGCTTTTGGACATGCTAATTCCCTTCCTGCTGCATAATAAAGGTTGTGCAGCTATTTCATGTGGAGCTGATTTATTTTTGAGGTACCTGATGTTTCAGTTACCACACAAAGAAACAAAACCAAACCAGTTCAATGGGAGTTTCGTGGTTGTTATGATTGCAGCACCACAGGAACTGATAGGAGGTGAACAGGATTTGGCTGTTTTAGCCCTGTGGGCTGAGGGTTATTTTTCCTTCTGAATTTCCCTACCTCAAAGCAAGCTGCTTTAGATACACCTAATGTTCTCCCTGATGAGAAACAATTAGAAAACATTCACTGGTATTATGCTTCTAAAAGTATGAGTTTGAGTAACATTTCTTATTATATAAGTGGATTGCACATAGGACAGCTGTTAGCACTTGAGAAACTGCAGCCTAGATTTTCCCCATGTTTTCCTGAGGCTTTTTGGTGGCAGCCACCGTAGTATGACACTGTTTTACACTACAACAACACAGACTCCCAGCTTCAGAAGGCTGAAAATGACTCCTTTATTTTTGGTATATGTCTCCCTTTTATACTATTCTACACAGACTAATTTGATTGGTGAAACAAAGACAAACCTCTTCACTCACATTGGTCAGACCAGAGGGAAATCAAGAAGAAGTCCCTCCTAGGGAAAGAATTAATAACATAGGTACAGTTTACAAAAACACCTCTCCCATTTACAGAAAATTCTTTGGGAAAAGGATTTTAGAAAACCAAAACATCTCAGGCACGAAACCAAGGCTACAGTGGGGGAGTGAGCAAGCAGCTTCCAGGGGCTTGGGTCTGGCTGGGCTTTAACCATGACATTACCACAAAAAATCTGTTTAGTAGGGAGCAGGAAGACATCTGAGCAATGAAACATCTCTCACCTGCTTAAGGATTGCATAAGGCATGCAGTGAACAACAGCTGCCCAGGAGCGGCTGCTAAAAACCCTCACTGTGCCTTCCCTGTGTATAAGGCACCACAACTGGTTCCCTGAGTGCAGCAGTGTTACTTCACTGTGTCCTCACTGTGTCCAGGAGTCTGTAAGAGGTTAACAAATCACATTCTACCCTACTTTTCTGCATGCCAGGCTTCAAGCCCACTCTGCCCTGCAAGTTCTTGCCCTGCAAGTTCTCTTCACTCACATTGGTCGAACCAGAGGGACATCAAGAAGACGTCCCTCCTAGGGAAAGGAATGAATAACAAAGGTACAGTTACAAAAACACTTGTTTACAGAAAATTCTCTGGGATTCACAAGTGGAAGAGAAGGCTTTTTAACTTGCACTTGCTGTGTTTGGAAATCAGGCAGTTCATCTTTCAGCTGCCTAATCCACAAGCTATTACAAAGTTAAAGAGATTCTTGGTTGCAGACCACCTCCAGCTCCACCCTGATCCTAATACTTTTTACTAAGAATATAGTTCTTCAGACAATCAGTCACAAGGACAGTGGTACAGTCTCTGCTGGCATGTGGTAGTATCATGATTGTTCTGCATACATCATCGGCTGCAAGCACCCTAAAATAGTTCAGATGTAACGTGTCTTCTGCTCAAGGCTGCAGTCATCTCCTGTAGGTGGACCCAGAATGAGGAGAGAGGTCACAAGCTTTCAAGAGCATGTCATATGTTCAGGTGTAATATGACTTATCTCACCCAGACTCATTAATTAGGCTGACAAATTATGTGTGTTTTTTTCTTACACCATACATTATAACTTCAGTTTGCCAAATATAATTTGGAGCCTTTGGAATAGAGGTAGCTGTGATTATTTCTAATTACTTTTATAATCACAGTTTAAGTACTAAGTGCTAAGAGAGCACAGGTGCTTGGTTAATAAAAAAAGGAGTACAAGACATTAAGACTGCAATTTAAATGTTCAGTCCTGAGCCTTTTCTTATTTGTTTCCATAGGAATTAGGGATGGAAGGCTGGTCTCTAAAAAGAGAACCAACACAAAACAGAGGTGCTCCAGGAGAGAAAGCATTGTTCTGAAGTTGGTGATGGGAAATAGAAATCTTAGTTTCTAACCCCAGTTTTGCACTAAATTATTCCATGTTTCCGCTCAAGTTCTTCAACCTTCTCTTTCTCTTATAAAATGTAGTGAATATCTTAGTGTCTTGGAGTATTTTTTTTTAAAAAAGGTAGATGTGCTTATGGCCGTGGTTTAGCAGTGGGCTTGCATGAGAATGAATGACGCTGTTTTACACCACAACAACACAGACTCTGACTTCAGAAGGCTGAAAATGACTCCTTTATTTTTGGGATGTGTCTCCCTTTTATACTGTTCTACACAGACCAATTTGATTGGTGAAACAAAGACAAACCTCTTCAATCACACTGGTCAGACCAGAGGGACATCAGGAAGTCCCTCCTAGGGAAAGAAATGTAAACGATTTGCCGTTACAAAACCATCTCTCCTGTTTACAGAAAATTCTTTGGGAAAAGAATTTCAGAAAACCAAAACATCTCAGGCACACAACCAGGGCGACAAATGAAGGCCTCCTATGGCTCCTGTGGAACCTGTGTGCTTGGAAAATTCACAAGTGCAGCTCAGGAGTCTTAGTCTTCTTTCCCCTGGTGCTGCACTGAGTGTTGGGGTCATTGGCTGGCTTAGTGGTATGGTTGTGATCAGCCTGGGATTTAGTATCCAGCCCCAGGGCCCTGCAGGTAATGCTTTTTTAATTAAATTTGTGATTTTCATTCTCCTATTTGTTCTTAAAAAAAAAAAAAAAAAAAGCCACGGTACAGATTTTCTCAAACTCTCTTGAATTGCACTGAGTGCTCGTAACAAATACAGCTCAGGCTGTAACTGAAGGTCTGCTGCACATAATTGAAGATGTTCTATTAAGCAAAATATAAAATAGAGAGAAATCATGAAAGCTTCATCTCTCACTGAATCTTTGCCAATACTTTGAGATGGGTAGCAAAGGAGATTCCTTTGGATGCCTTTGAGAAATCAGCACGAAGTAAGCCAGAAGCCAGTCTTCTAGGTGCTGCATGATGCAACTTTTGTGACTCTTGCTTAAACTATCCTTTAATTAAACTGTTGCATTTACAAAAGCCAGGCCCATGTCAAACGGGGTTGTGGGAATTAAGCAAGAAATTCAGCTTGCCAGATTTTGAAAATTGGACCTGAAAGGGAGTGTTCCTTCTTGCCCAGCTAAGTCCATTTCTAGTTCTCTTACTCCTGGTGTTGATTTCACTTGATTTATACCAGCATTACCGTTCCATGCTGTTACATGTAAATGAAGCTGGAAAAAGATTAATAAGCTAGGACAATTTGGCTTAATAGGTCTGGCTTTGGAATTGAGAAACCAGCACCCACATTGCCTGTGTGTGTGCCTTCCAGCTACTCTGAATGCAAATTCTCTGTTGGGAATAGGACTGCATTAATTTGTGCTCAACCTGCTCTCCAGATTGCTGCTGCTGCTGTTGGCATCACAAAGGAAAAAAAAAAACAACAAAACTGTGGGTAAAGTAAAACAATATTTACTGGACTGCTTGTCACATTTTAATTGTAAATACTGTGACACCATCCACTTTTTGCTCTATGACAATTTATGTCAGCTGAATACATGAGCAGTATGTTCTTCCTCCTGTAAATGTCTAGTGAGGTAGTGCCCGTTAGATCATGGCAAAACTTTGCTTTAAGTGCAAAAAACTCAAGCAAAAAAAGATCTATTTGTGTAATTTCTTGTGGTTTGCACAAACTGGGGGAGCAGTTAAGTCTTAGTCTGTTTTTTTGTTCCTTCTCTGTAAAGGAAGGGAAAAGAGAATGAAAAAAATAGAAGTTATATTTTGATGTTGCACTAATAATAACAAACACAGAGGCAACATTCTGTGGTCCTTTGAATCTGCTGTTACATTAAAAAAATAAAACTATTAAAATGTAGAAAATGGACCATGACCCAAACAATTTTCTGAGATTTTAACTGGATCTTAAAAGCTGCAGCAAGGATTTTTTAAATTAGTATGTAGATTGTACTTGCAGATTCAAATATACTTAAGATACATGCCTCAAAGAACTTATGAAAATTACATTTTTGAATGCAATATTCTGCTTTATAGCCTGTTTTCTGGTATGTTTAAGAGTTGTTTCAAGATTTAAAGGTCATTTTATACAGTCTTCCTCTATATTGCATTGGTTGCATTGGTTGCTGCTTTGCAGCATTCCTTTGAAGATGTAGCTGATTTTGTCATTCCAGGAAACTGCAAATTAATCAAACTTACTTGGCATCAGGAATGCTTTTCGAAAAAATTTCAGCAGAATCAGAGATGTCTCAATCTCAGTCAAAGCAGGTATTTTGTGTACATTGGGTTTTAACCATTTCTGTTCTGAAGCAGTGACTGCACATTTCCCCGATCTCACAAAAAGCTGAAGAACACTTTCAGATGGCTGTTCCACTATACTTTCTCTTGGCCAGTTATCTCCCCATCTCCTTCTTTGCCCCAACTTCAATTGTTCTTTCTTGCTAATTTGCTTCTGTGCCACCTTCTCAGTTATGTTGTTTTGGCTCCTCACCCATGTCACAGAACAGACCACGATGACAGAGGATAAGCTGCAGTCTCCTGCCAGCTCAGAGGTTTTATTGGTGGGAGGAAAAAAAAGGTGTTGACAGATGAAAATGATTTTAGGGAGTCAGGCTTCTGATAGGCAGAATATCAGTGGATGAAATATAGAATTTATACAGGCCAAGGTTCAGGAAAAGCAGAAAAATATCTGTATTGGGAACATTCTCTCATGGAACTGCTCCCTGTTGGGATTGCAGGGCACTGTTCCTTTGACCCTGTGCACTACTGATGGGAAATGCACAGAAATCTGGTTTTCTTGGAGACAATTTCATGTTCATTCTATTCTGGGAAAGTAAAAGGATTTTATAATCTAATACTTAATTAGTAGTACATGGTGACCAGGATGAGAATATTGAACAGATTCCCTAGGTTCATTAGGGAGCAACATGTTGTAGATTCAGTCAAAAGATTTGGTAAATTTTAAGGACACCTTTGGTCTGGTTTGATTTCTCAGGAAGGACAAAGTAATTATGTTGAGATTTAAGCAGAAGACTGAGACTGAAGCTCTGGATTCACTAAAGCTATCAATACAATAGATAGCAAGGCAGGGGATGAAATAATCCCCTCAATAGGGGATATCAAAGCCAGTTGATAGGACTGGGAGTTGAAGGAATGTTTTATCAGTTTTAGTTGCATTTTGAAAAGCTTTTTGAGGTCTTGGGCTGTGAGAGGAAATTGAGGTCTCTAAAACTCAAGCTGAATAAAGTGTTTGTGAGCTGTCTGGGATGTGTGGTGTATAGATATACATAGAAAAACTAACAATATAAGCACCAAAATACAGTTTGAGGTCTGTCACTCCATCAGAGGTGTTTACAAACTGAGGTTTTATTTTATCACAAACTTGCCACCAACAGTTTAACAGCATAGGCACATTTATATTTTACATTATGAATTTCACTTTTTTAACCTTGGTGTCTGCTTGTATTTTTCAGCCTTTTTCTGAGTACCAATGTATATATATGTGTGTATATATATGTATATGTATATGTATATATATGTCTATATATATATAATATACATATATGTGTATATATATTATACATATGTATATACATTATATATACATATATATGTCATATATATATGTCAATATCTGTGTATTATTTTTTGTAGTGTAATGGAGGTAGGCAAAGCCACGTGGACATCTGTGAGTAGAGAAAAAACAAAATATGTGCCTTTAATTATGCTGGAGAAACAGTTTATCCTGATGATACACTGCAAGTTCCTGTCTATAAGGCATGATTATTTAGCTGAACTTTGAAATGCTCCCAGGAAATTTAATGCAGAATAAAGACTAAAACCGCTACATGTGTTGCAGTTTTGTTTTCTGAATATGCAGAACTTGGGCTTATGCTGATCTTGGCAACAAATAAGATTAAAAGAGGTCATCTAAAGATAAGATTGCTTATCTCAACCACCTGTATTCTTTCTTCCTCCTAGTCTCCCAGTTAATCTTCACTTATACTCTGCATGCCTAGCATTGAGGGGGGAGGGCAGTAAAGCAGTTGTGTTTCTTCTGGACTAGTGTAAACTATCTCCTCCCTTCCACAGAGCATCCAGAGAGGATGGAACACTTCAGCTGTGCTAGGAAAATGACTATTTCTTGAGTTTTGGAGAATAAAAAGCTGAGAACTTGCCACAGGAGAGTGAATGCTCTGCCTGCACGTACTGCAGTCTTGGTGAGCTTCCTGTGACGTGGCTGTGAATCCTGGGAATAATCAGCATTAGCCTTGTCTCTTGTGCAGCAGGATATATATTATCCCTTTTCTGAGGTGGCAAAGAAGGGGTTGATCTGCTGGCAATCAGAATATCATCTTTTTTTGCTGAAAGCAGGAGCAGTTAAATTAACAGGGAGAGTTTAATTACCAGGGACTGCTCTTTGTCTGGGTGTGTGCACATTCAGGAGGGCTCAGTGGAAATCAGTGGGCAGCAGGCAGGCAGTGACAGTGTTCTCTGGAAAAGGGGTGAATCAAATCAGAGGAGTTTCCTTTTTCAGAACTTGTTCAGTGAGATCAAACTTCATGCTTTGCTTTTGAATTGGACTGAAGCAAATAAACCTTGTTTCTTTGGTTGACCAAAGTCAGTATTTAGTTATGGAAAGGACATGGTATTTACTCCTGTTTTTGGAATATTATTCATTTCATGGGACAAGTCAGGACAGACATATCACTGTGGGTAAAGTTGAAGTTAAGAGTTTCTCTGCCTTTACCAGCTAGGAATTAAGAGTCTGGCTATTTCATAACATAAATGATATCATGTCTCAGCCAAATTCCCTGCAGCAAGCCAACATTCAGCAGCTGGGAAGGAATGGGGGGAATGGGGAGTAAAGGGAAGTGGTGTGACATGGTGGCCTAGATTCCTAAATTAGAATGGGCTGGGGAAGGAGAGAAAATGATTTGTGCCGTCCCAGTGCATGGACAAGACTTTAAGGCCTGAGAAGATGACAATTACTGTTTTGTACACAATTGAAGATGGCTAAAAGCGTAACCAGGGTGGTCCTCGGCAGCATTTCTCAGAAGACATGTACAGACATCAGGAGCACAGCAGGGACATCTACCTGGGATATACAGAGAGCAGACTGGGGGGATGAGGCCAAAAATCCCCCAGCCCTTGGTCACTCTTGTCACAGCACAGACAGAAACTGCAAAAGGCTCTGGACTCCTGATAGGACAGGCACAGCAGCAGCCTGGTCCCCATGGCATGGTTTTTGGGGATGGCAGAGGTGAAGGTCAGTCCTTCCCCATGCCAGAGCCAGCTCCCTGACCCAGTAACCAGCTTTAGCTGGCAGGCTGCTGTCCCCTCTCTCTTGTACACCAGGAGAGGGAAGCAAGAGCTGCCCACAAGTTACAAAATGGTTGGAAATGTGCCTGAGTACCTGCAGCCTGCACTGAGCCTGCTGTGAGGCTACAGACAGAACCATGCCAAGGAGGCAGAACCTCCTCTGGTACCTGCTTACTCTCTCCAATTCAGCTTTCTAACTCAGCTAACTGTTCACTTTGGTCTTTCTGAAGTTAGCTAATAGTGCTGGCCAAACCTAAAACCACAGAAGTGGCAGGAGAAGGAGGGGAAGGCAGGGAACATACAAACGTGGAAGCAGAGGAGGAAGGAGCAGAGCAATGGAGAGAGCAGGACAAGGGACAAAAGGGATGAAATACAAACTAACAGAGAGTGAGAAGTCCTTGGTCTTCCAGTAGAGCAGAGCTGGGAAAGATGTCAGGACTCCTGTACAATTTCTGGTACAAATTTTATACTGCTTTTCTTGCTGAAAAGCACCATTGAAGTAAAGGGAACCACTCCAAATAAAAGTATTATTCAAGAACAACAGTTTATTGGTTTTGAAAACAAATTCACCAGCACATTTGAAAAGTGACAAGAGACATGTTTTTGTAATGGCAAATTTGTTTACATTTTTTCCCTAGGAGGGACTTTTTCTTGATGTCCCTCTGGTCTGACCAATGTTATTGAAAAGGTTTGTCTTCTTGTCACCAATCAAATTGGTCTGTGTAGAATAGTATAAAAAGGGAGGCACATCAAGAATAAAGGAGTAATTTTCAGCCTTCTGAAATCAAAGTGTTCGTGTTGTTGTGGTGTAAAACAGCATCAGTTCAACACTTTTGCAACTCAAGGGTATCTCTCACTAAGTCCCTCAAACCTGCAGCACAGCTGAGTGAGCAGAAAGGTCCCTAAATGGTCCCTAAATGCTGTGCAGGGACATCACCCCTGCTGTGGCTTCCTCTCCTCCCACTTCAGGTCCTCCCTGCTACGTGCCAGGGAATGACTTTCCCCAGGTCACCTGGCTTACGTAAGCCCTAAGGAAGCTTTTCCCATGCTGAGGCCACGGGTGGTTTACTGTTCAGCAGCAGAAAGCTTTAAGTAGACAAACACAGAGGGGAAATAGAGGGGGAAAAGTTTCTCCACTGAGTCCACTGGGTGCACTGATGCTCATATGAGCACAGCCAAGGGTGGCAGAGTGCTGGCACTGAGTGCTTAGGTTGGTATTGTTGCCCAAAAGCTCACTAGAATTTTTTGCTTTCCAAGGCAAACTTTATTAAGTCATTTGGGCGACTTTCTGTGGTGCTTGTGAGGTCCCTGTCCCTTTTGTGCTGGCATTGTGTGGTTCTGTCAACCAGCCTGTGGTTTTGTTAGCCATCTACAAGGTGTGATGGGTTCCATACAACTTCCTTCCATTCTCCAACCGGAAGGAAAAAAACCCAGGAATTTCAAATCCCTGGTATTTAAAGAACCCAAAGAACCAGGACTACTCTAACAAAGGCCTGTATTTATGCACAGCCCGTGTGTTTACATCCCACCCACACACTCTGTTGACAATATCTTCAGCTATGTTCAGCTCCATAATCTCCTCTCTAGAATTTCTTAACGCATTTTCAAATGTTAAGACGGTGCTAATGCTAAGCGGCTTACTGGTCTCTGTTTACACAAACAATCATTTCATTTTATTTCAAATGTTAGTTTTGTGCTTTTTCTCATGAGCTTCCATCTCTCAGGAGTGCTGAATGAAGGACCAGCTGTTTCTCTATAGAATGAGAACTTCTATAAGGAGGTGAATATAAAATAATCATGTACATTTCCTGGCTAATGGATCATTGTGTGCAAGATTCAAATGCATCGCAACTCTTGGGAAATATTCTGCCAGAGAAAGTGTTCCTTATGTAAATATCTAGATCTAGAATAATTCCCTAAATATTATTGGTCTAAGAGTTGGGAAGACAAACACCTAGTCCTTAGGGCAATTACAGGTTTGAAGTATTTTCTTAGGCCAAGGCTGAAAGTAATTAATAAAAAATGAGGTTGCAAGTCAGCACTGGGCATGGTCATTGCTGTATCTCATTAGCAGGATGTATAAAGCTGCATAGGATCTTTTGCAAGGGACTGTTGCAATATGCATACCAGGCCACAAAGTTATGAAACAAAAATAAAGTGGAAATATTTTTTAAAAAATGGGCCATGTTCCTGTGAAACAGTATTTGGACCATGCTCATGTGAAATGGCTCTAGGTTATTTTTTCCATGCAAGAGTTTTGAAATTATGAAGAGTAAAGGCAATGGCTTTTGGTGTCAGACCTGAGGAGCAAATTTTAACTCTCAGGATTTTTCTGTTTGGTTTTGAGAAGGAAAAACACAGCTCACACCAAGGAATTCAAGATATGAAAATGCTTTGCTTCTCCTACCTGAGCCAGTTACACTGGTTTCCAGCCACCCTCGGATATGAAAATGTGCTGAGTGCTGGAGGCTTTTTCCAATAAATTGACAAAGCAAGCCTCTGAGTGCCAGCACTCAGTCACTTGTCAGTCCTTTAGCATGAGGTGGAAGCTCTTGATGATCAGTGAGTGTGTTACATGCTCTGGAATTGATCAGACCCTGGCCAGTGGTGCCCAGCTGCTCTTCTCTGCCTGCTGTCACAGCATATTCTTGAGAGAGAGAACTGTTTGCAAACGAGTTGGCCAAAGGCACATGTGCTCTATATGGTTTCTTTTAGTTAACACATCCTTTGGATTTATCTCTTCTAAATTTGCTTTGCCGCTTTTCCCTCCCACATCACCCAGAAGAAGAAATGGCTGGCAGCAGAATTTTACATTTCAACATCCAGAATTTTTAGGGCACAGGAGGCACCTAGATCTGAGAACCTCCCCTGGATTTTAAGGCTCAGAAACAGTCACAAAATGGTTTGCACATGTAAACTACAAGCCAAGTAGTAGCACTAAGTACTAAAGACAAAGCAACCAGAGAAAGTTCTTCCAATACAGCTTCCAGAATGAAGATCCCTGTTTTGTATGAGAATACAGCTTGAAACAGGACCTTAAAGAGATTTTTTTCAAAAACTAGACCTAAAACACCCATGCTACAGCTACAAAGAGCACAGGGCTCTGTTTCTACAGAATGACTTAGTGTTGGATCCTGAAAAAAGGTATGTGAAACGGATTCTTGATTTTTGATTTTCTTTTCCTTTGGAAAAGATCATGGAAGAAACCTCTGGAAAATACCAGAGGTTGCTTTATCTATCTGGTTTTAGGTTTTGTATTGCCCTTTTCATAGAGATCTTCAGTTGATTTGCCTTTGCCCAGACTGGACCCTGTTAGCCCACACTCACAACTGCAAGACAGAGGAAAGACCTCTTAGCTTAGTTCAAAGGGTTATGCTGCGAAGTTTGGAATCAGCACTAAAACTGCTCAAACTGTCATCATCTACTGTATTAGACATGTATAAACCAATTTTTGAGCTCATTCTTTCAAGTTTCTTCAAGCTTTACTACACACAAAAATAATGACTCAGAAACAGTCACCAGAACCTTAACCTGAGCTCCCAAGTCCACACTCAAATGTCAGGAGTTCAGGCCCAAGGGAAAAAACAGGTCACCAGCTTTCACTGAAACCTCTTGCCAAAGTAACCTGAGAATAGTTAACCTGAGACCTTTGCAAGCTTAATGGGCCAGCAGACATGCAAAGAGAAAAAAATCCACACCAAGTGCCTGAGTCTTTGCTGGTCCATGTGTTTTGAACAGACCTGGAAGCCAATAATGGAACAGGAAGGATGCTTGTGCCGAGTGTAGTTTCTGTGAGTTTTACAATAGAATGTAGTGAGGGGATTTCAGTTGATGTTGCAAATGGACCAAAAACCATTGAAACTTCTCTGGGCAGGATGATTTCAATGTCCTTTCTTTGTCCTTGCTCCCCATTGTAGAGCTCTGCCAGTAGTGAGTGTGCACATGGGGCCTTGGCACCAGGAGTTTAATGAATTCCTGGTCCAGGTTATGGCCTGTATTTGTCCTCTATAACTCAACACTTCTCCATTCCTGCCCTGTGGTTCCTCATGCCTTTTAAAGAGGAAAAGCTGTTTAACACTCTCCTGGCCACTGAGCCAGTAGAATTTTTCTCACTTTATCCAGCCCTGGTAGGTTGATCCCATAAAAGGAGTAGAATTAATACCTGTAATTGATTATAATTTCTGTGACAAATTAGTATCTTCAGAGGAACACAAACAGCAGTTACCTGAATAACAAAGACAGCAGGGCTCATATTCTTTTCCCCCTGCATGCACTGAAACAAGAGGAGTAAACCTGCAGCATCCCACATAAGAGATCTCAGAGTGTGAAGCAATTCCTTGATTTTGTTTTTAGGATTCCTTTAGGCAGAGGAGAGCAAGGTTTTCTATCATGAACCAAGGCTGCATTGCTCACCAAAGGCACCTCAATTTTGCCAACAAGTGCTTTGTGTTTCTGCAGAAAAATTTCAGAGCAGAGCATTCCCAGAAAGGTGTTAGGCAGAGAGGAGGCTTTGATATTTTTAGATTAGGTAGATGATCACTTGACAAGGTCACATACACATGACAGAGTGCACTGGCAAGTGTCCTGGGCTGCAGAAATTCTAGCAGGGACTTTGTTATCCTTCTGGAGAAGTTCTAGGCTGTAGATTTGGCTTCCCCTCCAACTTTGAAACTAGATTTACTGAGTGATACAGGGCCAACTTCATTACTACATCGCTTTCCACCTCCCCCATGAAAAAGGCCATTGTGATACATCAATCTCTTTTAAAATGTTTTATTAATGAATCCCTGAAAGTGAAAAGAAAAAAAAAATCATAGAAAACACTCAGTGTTTTCAAGCAGGGCTTAGCAATAACTTCTTGGAGTTCTTTCTCTGTCCAGTGACAGAAATTGTTGTCAGATTTACACAGCTGGTCAAGATCTCAGACGGGATAATGTGTCGTCTGCCCAGTACTGTGTGTCATTTCCTGCTGGTGCTCCATCCTATGTGCTTCCTTTTCCCATAAATTATGTGCCTTCAGGCACTTAAACGGTACTTTTCTTCTAAGGAGTTAAAGGCACCTTACAAGTGCTCCATCAGTTTCTCTCTTTTTGCATGAAAGATTTTATTTAGTCCACATTTCAGGAAAATGGTGTGTTAATTATGGTATCACAATTAACATAGCTGCTAAATGGAAAGGCTGAAGGGTGGTTCAACGACAAACAGAAGGTGTGTCTGTTGAGTTTATATGCCAGACATTGGGTTGGGTCAGTGTCTGCTTACAGAAGTCTGCAAGCTGCATTGCAAGTTTCCTGGTAGATTATAACCCCACTGAAATACATTTGATTTTCCTCACGAGGCCTTACTTCATGTTCCTGGAATTATGGGAAAATTATTATGGCCTTGATACAGTAAAAGATTTGAGATGTGTCTGCAACACTGATTGCAGCACACAGCACATGGAGCGATACTTGATTAAAAACAGCGCTTGATACCTGTCAACAGTATTTGATATAAACTATAAACTTGATCAAAAACTTGATATAAATCTTGAAACTGCATCTTGTACAATTGCAGTAGGGTTGGTAGTTCTTGTGACATGGTTGTATCACCTTTCTTGGACGGGATCCATCCTGCTGTTACGCACCTAAGCTTAAATTTTTTTGTTTATTGCCTTTTTTTTTTTATTCTTTTTGCAAGAGATGTTATTTGCTAATCTAGAGATGATGTAGTAGAGAAATTGCACTATCTGTTAGAAGCAGCCCAGGAAGACACAGATACTGAAACAGGCTGGGCATATGTGAGACACCAGTGTAGGGAACAGATTCGGTATTGTGCCCTGAGGGAATTGCAATACACTTGAAAACACTGATGTAAATTGAGATAGGGAAGGACCTGGATTTACCAGTTCATCACAGCACAAGCAATCAGAATCTGTGATTCAGCTTCCCTAGCAAGGACTGTGCAGAGCTCCAGAGAAACCCCATCTGAAGGACCAGTTGCTTTACTGGTTGGGGAGCATTTGTAGCACCTGTGTCATGAGGGGAAGCCAGAGGAGCTCAGCTCCCTGAGAGTCACAGAATGGGGGATAAAGGGAATAAAATCCAGCACTTTTATCATTGTCAGTGTTATGTGGGAGATACTAATGTGAAAGGACCCAAAGCAGAGGAGCTGCTATGATGGTTATGAACAAGCCATTTTACAGGAGAAATAAGACTCCTCTTGACTATTTGGGAAATGTGGTTCAGGAAAAGCCTCCTAGTGACAGTTTAGGAATAAAAAAAACCCAACATTTTCAAACAGAGTTGATATCTACCAGCAAAATTGAGCTTAGCCCTGAAAAAAAACCTATTGATGTGATAATGTTCTGAAAAGCCTTTGCTCACTTGCCAGTTAATTGGCTCTGTCAGATTTCTGTGGATGTCCAGAAACATCCCTCTCTGAACACCTCAGTGTCCATTTTCCAAAACATGGATTAAGAAATGGTGCTATCCCACACTTAAAGTCTGAGTAAGTAACATGAGAGCACACATGAAGTGAATACAAAATACAGCACAGCTGGGCCTTTCCTTTAGAAGAGAATGGAAAAGTTACAGGAGCCACAATCACATTTTTTAATGAAAGAAGACTCTTCTAGGAAGTGTGACATGTGGTTTCATCTCTCTTTTCAGCTTCTTCCTTCCAGGTGAACTGAAAGTGGTTCAATCTCACACCCTCCTTTTCCCTTAATTATGAGAAGCACCTTAAAAACAAGCAGGATTGGGATTAGGACACTCCCTGCTCTGCTCATAGAAATGGTGGATGAAGCTAAATGTCCCAACAAGACAAGTGGCTGGAGAGCTAACTTAGAAGTGGGAAAAATGGAAATATGGCCCAGTGCTTGTGGTGCTCATTTAGAGGCAGAATTATGGCTTCAAATACACTCAGATTAAAAAAAAACAACAACTTGAATTCTGCTCTCTTCATTGCAATGCTTTCTACAAATAAAAGGTCTCACAACATAAGGTGTATACACTCCTAGGTGTGTTTGGAAAGCATGAACTCCTCTTGGACTCTTCTGAGATGTTATAACACCCCATTGTTTTATGATGCAATGCTGCATGCAGGTAGCTAAAGAGGCTTTCTGCAGTCCTGAGTGAAGCAATTAAACCCTGGAGGATTTCAGACGACTTGCTCCGTGTTTTATTTTCACAGTCGAGTTTTGGGGAGCTCCCTGCCGGGCAAAACAATTGTGAATTTCCTTCTGAACTACTCAATCCCTCCCAGCATTGCAGGGTGAGCCTAATGGGGACTCAGGGATTTGTGGTGACAGTGTCACATACAAATGCCAGTTTTTACAAATTTTAGAGGAAACCTGCCCCCTTTCACAGGGAGCTGAGCCCTACCTGGACGTGTTCAGATGCATTTAAGAGGACCTGAGCAGAAAATGATTTAGAGCATAACTCTGGCCTGCAATGCACCACTACACAGAAATATCTGAACTGTTGTTTAGGAGAATAATCCTGCAGAGCCAAAAGCATGAGACCTTTAGAGTCTTAAAGATTAGGAGACTTCCAAAAGTCCACCAGTACCTGACACTTAGTTTTGATGCATCAGCCAGCTGGTGCAGACTACCAAAACTGCCAGATGATGCTGTTCTAGACTTCACATGGCATTTGCTTGAAGTTCGTTCTGTAAAATGCTGGTAAGAACACGAACACAGAATTGTTTGCAGACTGAAATTTCAACCTGAAAGCAGATTATTCTATCATCTTCCCGTTATAAGCCTAGTGTTATTATCATCATCACAAATTTTCTTTACGTTTCAGTATTAAACAGAGAAGATCACACAATATGAATGCTTGCACAGGCTGGCACGGTGGATTCCTTTGAGCTGCGGATAATCGCGGTGATTGCTAAACCTGCACCTCCCATGGCTGGGGGAGCGCTGCCCGCCGTGCCTGGCAGACCCCAGATCCCTTCTTTCCCTACCTGAGGATCCCAGATCGCTTCCTTCTCTCCTTGAGGATCCCAGATCCCCTCCTTTCCTCCCTGCAGATCCCAGATCCTTTCCTTCCCTCCCTGCAGATCCCAGATTCCTTCCTTCCCTCCTTGAGATCCCAGAGCCCTTCCTTCCCTCCCTGCAGATACCAGATCCCTTCCTTCCCTCCCTGAAGATCCCAGATCCCTTCTTCCTCTCCCTGCAGATCCCAGATCCCTTCCTTCCCTCCCTGAAGATCCCAGATCCCTTCTTCCTCTCCCTGCAGATCCCAGATCCCTTCCTTCCCTCCCTGCGGATCACAGGGCGCGATCCTGTGGGCTCACCCTGAAATGCTGGCAGAGATTGGCTAGTTCAGAAGGGAATTCACAATTGTTTTGCCCGGCAGGGAGCTCCCCAAAACTCGACTGTAAAAACAAAACAGGGAGCAGCACATCTGAAATCCTCCAGGGTTTAATTGCCTCACTCAGGACTGCAGAAAGCCTCTTTAGCTACCTGCATGCAGCATTGCATCATAAAACAATGGGATGTTATAACATCTCAGAAGAGTCCAAGAGGAGTTCATGCTGTCCGGCACCGCAGCCACCGTGGCCCACCGACCCCAGACCCCACTGGGCCTCACTGACCCGGACCTTACTGGGCCTCTCTGACCATGGGCCCCACTGGGCCTCACTGACCCCAGACCCCACCGTCCCTCACGGACTCCAAACCCACAGCACGCCGTACGGCTTTGGCGGGCAGGCCGTGGCCCTCTGGACCGCTTCCCTCGGGGCAGGGATTCGGAGACAGGCGGGGCTGGAGGACTAGCGGAGGCTGCCCGAGGAGTCTGAGGGGACCGACAGCTCTGAGGGGACCCAGGGGAAGGAGCGACGTCCGACTCGGGGCGCGGTTCGCCCAGGGCGGGGGTGCGAGGAGGCGTGGCCTCATTTGCATTTGCCCTCTGATTGGCTGCAGCGCCTTGTGCCACCGAGCGGCGGCACGGGATTGGCTGCGGCGCGCCCGGCGGCGTGTAACGCGCA
>VWZU01011786.1:104748-121873 GCA_013397095.1 Sterrhoptilus dennistouni | reverse complement strand
GCCCCGGGGAGCGCTCGGGCAGTGAGGGTTCCTCAGGCCGGGCCAGGCCGGCTCCGGTTCTCTGCTTCATCCCTAAAACGTCTGCCTGGAGGGTGGGATTAAATCCAAACGGGATCAGGGAACGGTGTTGGCCGTGCCCCATCCGATTCCCGCACTGGAAAGGTCGTGGTTCCTCCTGTGGCGTCAGGAGGGGCTGCTCTGACCGCCGCTGTCCAAAGTCCGGGAATTACCTGGGAGAGAGAGAGAGCCCTGACACCCTCCTTGTCACCGCCTGTAAACTGCGTGTTTGCCCTTCGTTGGGAAATAGAGCGTCTCCCCCTGCACATGAGGGGCCGGGTGGATTTGTCTTTCCTTCCTTCCAAAGCTGCTCCTTTCTGGGGTGAGGCTGAGGGAGTTCAGGTCGGGGCTTAGGTTTTGCTTTAATGTGCTTGTCCTCCCTGAGCTGGGCACTGGGGTTGGGTTGCAAAGGTCGCTCAGGTGTGTGGATTGGTTAAAATCCACTATTTTAATAATGCACAACGATTTTAGTTGTTGTTCAAATAATAGAGGTGATCTTGTGTTGTGTTCGTGCCGGATTATAGATGTTAGTTTGAAATCAAATGCTAGTGTGCTTTGTGAAATGCCGATTTAATTTTTAGCAGTGGGGAAAAAAATGCACCTTTTAATTTTACCTATTTAGGGCTCACGAGTGTGCATTTTTGGGAAAACTGCACCTTTTACCTATTTAGGGCTCACGAGTGTGCATTTTTGGGAAAACTGCACCTTTTACCTGTTTAGGGCTCGTGAGTGTGCGTTTTTCTAATAAATTAAACTCAACAAAAGCTATCAAAATATCAAGGTGTTTAAGGCAACAGCTGGATTGCAGTTTAAAAAGCTGTATGAAATATCTGGAAATCTGAAAGTGGTTTTGTTTTTATACTAAAGAAATCCACTAAGTAATGCTTGTCTAGTTCATGACTCCACGCTGATTGTTTTTGCTGGCAGCACCCTTAAATGGTTTAGAACTAGAAGGTTTTGTAAACTCAGGTTTTGTCTTAGAAGAGGAGGAGAACAATGAGTGCCTCTTTTGAATTTGGAGAGATTTGTGGGTTTTGCTTTTTAATTTCTGAGGAAGAAATCCACTGACTCAAAACAAGCAGAAGTTCTCTGTAAGTACAGGAGAGCAGTGCTTGTCCCTGCTGTTTTAGCCACTGAGCTCTAGCACATAACCTTAATTTCTTCAAAGCTTTAGCAATGGGAAAGATGTTTGTTTTTTTCCCAAAGCTGTTTTTTTATTTTTTAGAACATACCCAGTTTTAAGTTTTAAGTCATTGTAAATGATTTGAGAAGGAAGCTGTCTTAAATATTTAAAGCACACTCAAGCTCAGAAAATGTGTATTGTTTATTTGGCATTATGAGTTAATAACAGCTTTTAAAATGGTTTAGCACTTTAATAATTTAGAGTTGTAGATGTCAAACCACTGTGTTTCCCAGTTATTACCAATCTCATATGCCAACTGAGATTTTCTGATTTTCTCTAACTAATAGAATTTGTGTGTGGTCACTGTCCAAGGTAGCAGATTCCATGGGCAAGTGTGTTTCTACTGGGAAGGGAAAAAAAAAAAAAAAAGAAAAAGACATCACTTGGGAACGTTGGAAGACAATTCAAACCCACCCACATTCTGAAATCTGTGAATTGCTGTAAATTGATAAAACTAATGAGATATTCCCATGCTAATTCTCTGAGTTTCTAGCTGTGGTGGTTTTTTGAGCTTGTGTGAAAGCAGAGGATGGTAAATAAGCTCTAAAGAAATAGGTACATTTTGTGAGTTTGTCTCATAATCCTCTCTTACTCTGATAAACTTTAATGTGCAGTATTTGTAGTTCCTGCAGCTAGAGGTGCAATAAGTCCTGTGGGGTTTTTTCACAGTTGCATTTTACTGTAGGTAGACAGAGCTCAGCTCTTCCCAGAGGTGATGAAAGGGCAGCAGGCACAAGCTGGAGCCTGGTCAGTTCAGATGAGATGTAAAAGGAAAAGAGAGATGCTGTGAGAGCAGTAAAATAATAGAACAGGTTTCCCAGAGAGGTTGTGGCATCTCCACACTTGGGGATGTTGTTTGGGGCTCGGCAGGACCCAGCTCTGTGCTGGTGCACAGGAAACAGGGGGTGCAAATCTGTGAGCAGGGGTTGAAGAGGATGTTTCACTACTTGCAGCCCTGTAGCCAGATGTTTTAAGGGAAAGGTTTTCACTTCGATTCAGATTACCTGCTGGATAGGTGGAACTTCAAATGTGGATAAATACAATCATTAGCCACTGGATGGGGAAGAAAAGTGTACTTTTATAGACTGATGGGTTTCCTCTCATTAAATTTGGGGGAGGTTGGGAAGCTTAGCAATGAAAGCTGAAGTGCATTCCAGGCTATTCCAAACTGGAAAGTTAAAGTTTCACTCCTTGGGTGTCCTGGAGATCTGGTATTTTGATGGTGCTGTGATTATCCATATCCCAGTGGGGCAGTTAAAGAGAACAAGTTTAGTGGAGGCTGTGAATATATAATGTCAGGTTATACAATATATAATATTGTATATTATACTGAATATATAATGTCAGGTTTTACTCTGTGGGGTAAACTTGTTGGGTTTTACTCTGTGAAACAAATAAACAGTTAACAAACAATTAAAAATAGGAGTGCAGAGCTATAACAAGAAACAGTTCACATTTATTAGCAAGATTAGTTTCTTTAGCTCTCTGTTACTTCAAAAATAAAACAGATGGACCAAGACCTGCCTAAAATCCCAGTTTGACTTGAGCTCTAGCCCTTAGTCCCTTTTGGAGAAGTTCCTGGTTTGGAATACACCAGCCTCTAAATACAGTTACCTCTATTTTTATTACCTCTAAACTAAATACAGTTACCTCTATTTTAGTCCTGTTGGAAAAGGAAGGGAGAAGGAAAAAAAGTTAGACTACTTTGAAGTCCGTTGACTTAATAACAGAAAGCTTGGTAAATTTTCAGTGTTTTAATATCACATACTCTTCAATAGAATTTTTCTTTTTTTTTGTTTTGTTGTTTTTTTCCCTTGATTTGTAGCCCTTCCTAGGTTTAAAATAGGTTAAAATAAACAAAATACATCAGCTTTTTTTTTTATTTTCTTTTTTTTTTCCTATGAACTACTTTGAGTGTAGAAATTCTTATACGTGGAGATGATGGGTAACTGCTAAATCAAATTGCTGTTGGTTTGTATTTTAGAACAGGCCAGTAAGTGACTTGCTTGGTGCATAAGTTTTCAAAACTCTTATTTATTTTGGAAAAGGTAATTATTGCATATGCTCCAAGACTGCTCTGAGTTTTGGTATTTCAGTATCTCAGACTCCTGCAACGCGGCTGTTTTTAGGAAGTTTAGAAGATTGAGCATTGCTAAATAATAAAAAAAGGGAATTGGTAATGCATATCTGGATGCAGGGACAATTAGAACTGCTCAAACTGCCTGATTCTGCTTTTGGCAGTAACTCTGTCACTTTTCAGGATGTGACTTGTGCAAATTTTTTTTATTTGTGTGTAAAATGAGTTTTACCAAGGTAAACACAATATTTGACCCTGAACAGTGAGCTGTGTCTGAATTGTTTGCTGTCTTCTGGGATGGGAGGTGGTGTCAGGCTACTTGTGTCCAGTGGATTTGTGGCCCAAGATTTCCCTCTGTGAGGATGGAGTGAAAGAATTGAAGTGGTGAAGATGGAGTGTGTCTGGTACCTCAGATTTTTTAGAGATGCTCTTTTGGACATAGATTCTTGGTTGGGAATGATAAGTGTTTAGTTATTGCTATTTGGGGAAGGGAATAACATTGTAGAAAGGGAATATTTTTTGGAAATTAATCTGAGCTCAAAGGTTTAGGCAGAGTTGTTGCCAGTACAGTGCTCACGTTTAACCTGATAAATTGAATTTTATCTGTTCTAGTAAATTCAAGTAAGTTAGTTCTGAAAATATTGTCGGAAGACCCTTGTAGCCTGTCACTCAAGTTGATAAGGTGTTACTTTGACCTTCCTCCCCTCTCCTCTACCAAACTGACAAGCAATTTCCTCAAAGTGTGCCCCAGAGAAATGTCACATATTAAGTTCAAACAAAGCATTGCAGGTGGATGAGCTGCTCTTCCTCCTGTGACTAAATGTTGAAAGGATTTTGGTGTTCTTCAGGAGCAATCCTGTCTTCTGTCGTGGTTTGAAGTTCCCAAACATAGATTTAATTGGAGAAAAGATTATTGTGTGTCTGTTACTGTAAAAATGCACCTCTTTAGGTGGCGACCTGTGTGGTGTATTATAGATTTCCTCCACATTCCTTTCCCACTGCTTTCAAAACTTCCTTTCTGGAATTCCTACCAGATCTCACTTCATGCTTCCCTGAGTGTATTTATGTATCAATGAGGAGAAATGGTGCCCTGAAACCTTAAGTTTTGTTCAATTTTTTATTTTTCCCTCCCTCACAAAATGTGTTTCTGGAATGAATAGTTCCTAATGTAGGTATCTCATTTGGCTTAATCTTCACCAGGAGATTCTTTTGGAAGTTTAAAGCGATTTCTTTGTCTCTCAGAGAACTCCTAAACTCCTTAAACATGTAGGACAGTTACTTAATCTGTTAAAAGGCTCTTACATTTTCATTCTAGCAATAAGAGAGAGAAGCTGGAGCTGTAGACATGCTTTATTAGTCCAAGTGTGGGTTGTGTTTCTGCTATTAAATGCAATGCATTTTCTTTCCAGCCCAGGCTTGTGCAGATGTTCTGGCGTTGGCCAAAGAAGCCAGAAAGAGAAATCTGGGTCCTCTTCATCCTTCCTTCAATGTGATAAAGATCATAAGAGATGGGCTGATGAGAAATCTTCCTGAAAACACACACCAGTTGTCCTCGGGCAGACTGTGCATTTCACTCACCAGAGTATCAGATGGCAAAAATGCCTTGATATCTAATTTTAACTCTAAAGAAGAAGTTATACAGGTATGTTTCTTTTTGGTAACTTTTAGAAACTTCCTAGGTCTCTTTAACATCACCTGTTGGGTTTCTGCTTTAAGCATTTCAGGTATTGTTAGTCTGACAGTGTTTCAAGGAGGAATTCCAGCTTTTTTTTATACCCGATTCATGTGCTGGTTTTCCCAGTCAGTGTGTCTGAACTGTTTTAGGGAGGAGATGCAAGGGATCAGTCATAAAAAAAGGATAATTGCCTTCAAAGGTGCAATGGATCTAATAAAACTACAGCCTTAGAGAATAGGAATTTATTTTATAAAGATAAATGTTTATGTCAGTAATGGAACAGTAAACATTTAATTTTTATGGTCTCATTTTCTTACAGGCTTTAATCTGTAGTTCGTTTGTCCCTATTTATTGTGGCCTCATTCCACCATCCTTTAGAGGTGTGGTAAGTCTCTCTTGTTTAGATCTAAAAACAGTTCTAGCTATTCTGAAAATATTAAGAATGCATGTGGGGCTTTTTGTTATCCTACTGTAAAATAAATGCCTTCATCATAGCTTGTAAAAACTTACCAAAAAAACAAAGGAACACTGAATGTATGGAGGATACTGTGTGTATTTTAACACACATATTGTCTCTCTGTCCCTCCTCTGCCCCCTAAAATTTATTAAGAAAAGAAAAAGATATTATAACGAGTATGGAATCTGTGGGTAAATATTTATTGAAGGAAATTATGCTCTTTCACCTGCACAAATTTACAGGGAGAGCCACCTATAATTGTTAAAAAAATATCTTGTAGTATAGTTTATTGTATATCTTTGTGTTCTGGCTGTAGGGAGATCTGCCTTACAACTGGATTAAAGTTCTGTGTTCAGTTAGGTGCAAACAAAGCTTTTTAATGCCTTCTGGCATTTGTATTCAGTGCAAGAAAGCTTAACTTTTTAAAGGTAAAATATCAAATATTAGTATATTCTATTGCTTCCCAGGAACTGCTGATTGCAAAGCCTCTTACTACTCCATGGCTCTGCTGGGCTCTCTAAAATCTCCCCTTAAAGAGACAAAAAACTGCAGGAACGTCGGCATGGTTTGTTGTAGGTGTTATAATTACAGGTCTGGAAGCAGATCTGCATTTCAAATCAAGGCAGTGACATCGGTGGCTTTTTGTTACCCACTTCTATTAACTTGCATTTGCTTCCCTTCCAACCGTGGTGCTCCTTGCACAGGGAGAAGGGGAGGAAGAAAGGAAACTTTAAACCTCTTTAATAGTGGTTGATTACACCCTGTTCTTAAGGCAATTTGCAAGTACTGAAAGGTAAAGAATAGGCGTGAAATGTATTTTTTTTTCCTTCTTCGTGCTGAAATTTAAGCAAAAGTGATTAGAACTGTATGGGGATTTTCTTTATCTGTACTTCTAAACCTTGTATGTCTCCTTAAACTCTTCCAGATTAAAGGTGTTATGAAAAACAGGACGTTGGACTGAAGCCAAGGTTTAGGTGGATCCAGGCTAATCTGGCTGTTCAGTTCTTGTCACCAGACAACAATGTTATTTTAAAAGGCTTAGTTCAGAGTACAAAACCATTCAAGTGATGCTTTATTAGGCCATGTTTTGAGGAAAGGAAGGCATCATTTTATTCTTTGAATCGTTACAATTATTTTGATACGATTTTAATGCTTAGGAGGCTTTTTGGGATGTAGCTTAGTAGGAAAATACCACAGTTACATATGCTTGGCATGACTCCTGTAGGCTTAAGCACAACAGAATGTCAAAAATGTAAATTTTGTGGCATCTTGCTGTTTACTGCTTGGCATTCCTGCCTGTATACAGTAAAACTAAGGCTTTTCTCTTCACGTTGTGTAGGGTTATCACCTTTCAAAAAGCATACAGGAAAATCCCAAATGGAATATGCTTGCACTGCCTGTGGAACTGTAGGTGGGAATGTTTATTGGTATTAGAGAACAGATCAGGCCACTTAAAATGTTTAGCTTGGGAGCACCAGGCTTAAGTTCCAGCCTTAAGTGCTGTTTCAGGTAGCCCTGGTTCATGCCTGAGATGTTTTGGTTTTCTGAAATTCTTTTCCAGGGAATTTTCTGTAAACAAGAGACATGTTTTGGTAAGGGCAAATTTTTTTTACATTTTTTCCCTAGGAGGGGCTTCTTCTTGAGGTCCCTCTGGTCTGACCAATGTGAGTGAAGAGGTTTGTCTTCTTGTCACCAATCAAATTGGTCTGTGTAGAATAGTATAAAAGGGAGACACATCCCAAGAATAAAGGAGTCATTTTCAGCCTTCTGAAGTTGGAGTCTTTGTGTTGTTGTGGTGTAAAACAGTGTCAGTTTTCTTGTGTTGGGGGCTCTGCTGCTCAGACATTGAGACGTTCTGTTCCTTCTCCTTTTTGTAGCGCTACGTGGATGGAGGGATCAGTGACAACTTGCCTCACTATGAGTGTAAGAACACCATCACAGTGTCCCCTTTTGCTGGGGAGTGTGACATCTGTCCCAAGGGGAAGTCAGCCAACTTCCATGAGATGAACGTGACCAACACCAGCATCCAGTTCAGCCTGGGCAACTTCTATCGTTTGACACAAGCGCTCTTCCCACCCGAACCCAAGGTCAGCCTCTGCCTTCCTTTGCTTCATCTCCCCACCTGAAAGCTTTTCCAGAAAGCTGCAGTGTCTTAACATTCCATCCAGTCACACAAACCTCTATGCTGATGTATCTTGTTTGTCTTTTCCTGTTTTTTCTACATCCTCCTTGGTTTTAGTCTCTCTCTGGCTAAAAAATGCATATCCTGCTACTACTGGCTTTCAGTGTTTGTTTTGGGAATTATCACAGGATTCAATCATAAAATCAACACTGGGAAATTAACAACAGTCAGTTTGTAGTCCTTTCATGTTTACCTGCTAAGAAATTAGAAGACATTCTAAGGTTTCATGGTTTTGTAAAGGTCTTAGTTAATACTTGGCACAGGCGAGCTGCCTTTAAGCTTTGCTCGTTTGCTGTTAGTTGCAGATCTGAAGAGGGAAATGCTCTTGAATTGCTGTTGTGGAAATGGGAGAAATAAAAAAATAAAACCAGACCTTTTCAACTGGCTTGGGATGTAGTACAGCAAAGAAACAATTTTTATGACTGCTACAGATATATTTTAACTGAGGGCTTTTTGACCACTTCAAGACAAGTTTTAAATTCTACTTATGCAGGCTTTATTTATTTATTTATTTATTTTTACAAATACCCCTGTGTAGGTGAGCTGGTATTGCATCTAACAAGAGATATTTTTATAGGGAAGATAAGTCTGAGCCTGAGCATCAGATTGCACAGCTAATTTATCAAAGCTTTGGGAAGTGAGACGCACTGGGAGGGAAGGAGGGGAATTGGCATACTCCAAACACCTTGTTTCATTGCTGCTGGCAGCTCCTGAAGAGCTAATCAAGGAAACAAGAGGAGAGGGAAGTCTTCCAATCTTTTTGGATGCCATCATTCAGTGCATCTGTAAGGTAATTTAATGTATATGATCATGTATACACCATCACAGCAGCCATATTAACCTGAATCTGTTGTATCCCAGCAGTTGTTAAAGTGGCTTTTTTTCTTACAAGAATGGCAGGTGGCTGAAAGTGGCTTTTCATTCTGCAAACTGTTAATCTGCAGTTGAAACTCCTTTTTCTTTGTCTGACTCATTTACTCTGTATTTGCAGGTGCTGGGAGAGATCTGTGAGCAGGGATATTTGGATGCTCTTAAATTCTTGAAGAAGAATGGTATGTTACACTTTTTGATAGTTATTGATTATATGGTCTTAACCTGAGTTTAAAAAACAAACAAACCCCAGATCAGAGCAAACAAACAGGGTGAGGGGGTTGTGTTTGTAGCTAGGAAGGGGCTTTGAGAATTTCAGAGGGATCATGATAATTTCACTTTTGTAGAAATGCCACAGTTATAGCTCACCTGAGGTGAACTGTGCCACACAAAAACTGAACTTCTGAGGTTTTGTCACATCCGTGTGAAGTAAATGTTAAGTGAAATTTCCAATGAATTCCAGTTCTAGGCAAATCATATTACATGGCTTTGTCTTAATTGGAAATGGGAATTCTTAATGGGCATAGGCTACTGCTTCCCTCTCCTGAAACCTGTATCTTCCATTACCTCCTCTCTGCTGTCATCCAATTGATTTTTCTGGTAGTCCAGAAGTGGGAGCTGGCTAACAAAACCAAAAACACAGTCCCACACAAAGCCTCTGGGTGAGAAAAGACTTTAGAAGATGACAACTTATAATGGAGCAGTTGTTAACACCCAGATAAGTTTAGGAAGAAGAATTACGAGTTCTGCTACTCTACTCCTAGAATTCTAATAACATGTTTTATATTGATAAATATTATTGCTCTGCAAACTTTGAGACAAACAAGTTGGAAACAGTAACTTGATATTAGGATGAAGTTAACCATGTGTTAAATGTAGACCTGGGCCTTGTAGTTTTTGGATGCAGAAGCAAATTGGTACTGGGTCAGATCAGAGGAATGGGAATGGAAATGGGACTTTTGCACTATTACAGATAGTACCAGCTGCAGGATGTAATGCAGTCATTGATGTACTCTGCTGATGCCTGGTTACTGAATATTCAAGTTGTCTTGAAACAAATCTCTTCATTGAAGAACCTCACAGTTCTGCTCAAGAACTCGATTTTCTGTAATGTTATTATTATGTAGTAGTATTATTTAATGAGAGAATCTTGCTTTTTGGCTTTTACCAGGTGATTAAAAGCACAAGCTCTGCAAAGAGCTTCTGATTTGTGGTTCTGAGCTGGGTCCTGCTGCTGTCCTGCACCCAGAGGTTTCCTGTGTGCAACTTTCCATCTGACACTAATATCTGACATTCCCTGCAGATCTCCCTTGGTCTCTCTGCCCCATGTCCTCTCTCTATATTGCACTATTGTCCTCCTTTTCACACTGCTAATCCTGTCATCAACTTTGTTTTTATTCTGTCACAGGGTTGCTTTGTGTCAAGCTTCATCAGGGATAATTATAATTCTAACCTTTCCAAGGTCATTAATTATGTATTAGCTTTCATATTAAGTTATTTCACCTGTAGGAGTTAATTCCCCCCCCACCCCCAATCTGTGACACTTCAAATATTTTCCTTTGCTAAATTCACTGTATGTTCTTTTGACATTTGTCTTTTACTAGTGCTTGCAGGTAGGATGTAGTTTCTGTTGTATTCAGGTATTGATTCTAGTAAAATTTAGAAGTCTTTCTTCATATGTAATTTAATATTGATTTTCTGGAAACCAAGTGTAAATACACTTCTTGTGCTTTTCTCTTTGTAATCATGGTCTGGTGCTTGTTTCTAAGGTAGTTATCAGTGCTATTTCTTAATTGGCACCAGTTTTGCAATGCAACCCACGTTTACTTAGATCTGTACTTTGGATACAACTGAAAAAAAGATATTGTAACCTGGTTGCTTTCCTTTTCAACCTTGTTGTAGCAATGCCTCAAAGTACTCATGTGATACTTGCCACGTCAAATTTCTCAAATATCTGATGTGTTTTAGGTGTTTCCTTTCAAATACATATTAAATCAATTTTCCTCCTCTCCTTTAAATCCTTTGCTTTCTTGCAGGAAAACAATAAATGACTTTTGTGTTTCCAGGGCAGTTTCACTTTAATTGTTCACTTTTTTTCCTTTTCTTTAGAACCTGTTTTAAAGTAAGAACCCAAACCTTCAGAAGAGCCATCACTGTGATTAAACTTTTGTGGGATCCTAAGAGCCAGGTGCATTTGGCATGGGGTAGATGATGATGTTCCCTCAGGACAGGTCTTTGTTCAGACACACAGACCTCAGGTGCTCTACAGGAGACCTGTGGATCAAACCTAAGTGAAAGCTCTTGACTCTTTCAGGTATTCTGAATGACTCAATTTATATCCACTTGTCCTTCCCCAAAAAAAACCCTCATGAGGCTGCACAGCAACACATGGACTATGTGAAGAGAAGAAAATTGACAGAAAATAACAGAGTGGAAACTTTGAAAATGACCAGCTTAAATGACCAGCTAAAGCAGAATCCATGGCCTTTGGAGAAGAGCATATTTGAGAGTCTACCTCCCAGACTTCGTAAAGGTGCATGCTTCAGGCTGTTTCCTGTAATTCTGAGTGGCAAACTTTGATTTTTATTATTATTTTTAGTATTACATTAATTCTTAGATCTATTGCTTAGAAGTTCTGGATAGTGTTTTTTGTCCCTGGATTATGTTGTGGCATGAGTCTGTGTTCCCATATTTTAAAATACCAAAGAGAAAGTGTATGGTAAGAGTGCCCTGAGATAAATTCTTTCATTTTCTAACTGAGCCTTATTCAGTAACACTTGATAACGTTGACTGGATATTACAAAACTCTGAGAAAGTTACTGAAACTGCTTTCAGATAGTGTAACACCTTTTCCCTTATAATTCTTCTTAAGCACTGCAGGAAGCTTGTAAAGAACAGAATGGACTCTATGCCCAGTTCTCTAAACTCTTCCCCATGAGGGTGATCTCCTACCTGATGCTGCCATACACACTCCCAGTGGAGTCTGCTTACTCAGTTGCTTTAAGGTAAGGAACTAGTAAAGAACTCTTTTAGAATCATCATCATTTTGGAAATGTACTCATTGAGAGCTTATTCAGTGCTGGAGGCATTCTGGGACTATAGTTCAAGTGGTAACTGTCAAAAGACCCATTGTTTCTACCTACCTGATGCATCCTTCTAAAGCCTGTATAATCCAAGGGTAGATAAATAAGCATATTAAGAAGATTTTTAAATAAAACACTCATATTGCTAACAGCTATCTTGTAATTGCTCAAAAGAAGCACCCTTAGTTGTGCTTTCCAGGATTACATTCTTCAGTATTATATTCTGCAGGGGTATCTGAAGTTTCTCCACATCCTTCTTGTGCTTCTTTCTGAAGTCAGGAGTGAAATCCACTGTTTACTCACCATATCAATTCTCTTACCAGTTTTGTTTAGGTTGACTGAAAGTTGTGCTCTTGAAGCAGGAGCTTAATATGATAAGTTTCAATTCTTGTCCAGGAGAAATTATGCTCAGTGAATGCACTATAAATCCTAAGCTTTGTGCTTGCTTGAGGGAATTCCAATCCTTGAAGAGCAGATGTTCTGACTATTGTTAGAAAATCTTGAAAAACTAATTCTGGTAATCTAACCACATAGAACTCCAGTGGAGTATTTTCTGTGCCACTGAATGTGACACTTCTGTGCCATTTTTTTGGTGGATGGGGAAGAAGCAAGTTTCCCCAGATTTCTCTGTGGGGTTTTCCTCCTTGTCCCACTCTGATGTAGCTGACTCCTGTTAAGAGTTCATAAAGAAAAAAACCACATTTGGGACATAGCTCTTGTTTTGCCTTCTCTTTGTTCTTCCACTGTGCTTTTCTTTTGTTCTTCCTTCCTCTTCTACCGTGCTTGAAACTGAACAGAAAATTCCTACCACAAAGGTCTTGGTGACAGGAATATTTTGCAAGATTCCTGTGCTGGCCACAGGCTGTGGGATGCACACACTGGTCAGCCCCTCAGAGGTGCAGTGATTTGTGCTGCCCCCTTCCTTAGCCTGTAGAAGAGACATGAGAGGGCTGGATGGGAATTCAGGGAGGTTGAGAAGAAATGGACACCTGATGCTGTTTTACACCACAACAACACAGACTCTGAATTCAGAAGGCTGAAAATTACTCTTTTATTTTTGGGGTGTGTCTCCCTTATCTACTATTTTACACAGACCAATTAAACCTCTTCAGTCACATTAGTCAGGCCAGAGGGACATCAAGAAGTCCCTCCTAGGAAAAGGAACGAATAACATAGGTACAGTTACAAAAAGATTTCTCCTGTTCACAGAAAATTCCCTGAGAAAAGAATTTCAGAAAACCAAAACATCTCAGGCACAAAACCAGGGCTACAGACACCTTGGTTAGGGAGTTGATTTGGGGAGAAAAAAGCTGGTTTGGATGTGGGAGAGAGTGTGTAAAAATGTAATTCTGATTAAATCTTCTGCTCACAAAAGCCGTGTTTTGGTTTTGCCTGCAGGTTGGTGAACTGGTTTCCTGACATGCCTGCTGACGTCCGATGGATGCAGGAGCAGCTCTTTAGGATTGCTGCCACAGTTTATGCCCAGGCTAAAAGCAAACTCTTCTGCACAGCCAGGTAAAGTGCAGTGCTGCTGCATGCAAAGGACACAGCTTTAGAAATTCTCCCTTTTTGAAATCAGTTAAAGCCTTTTCTTGAATAACACTAGTTGGCTTTCGAGCCATCTCTCTGAGCAAAAATGTAGTTCTTGGTATATATTTAATATTCATCCTACTGTCCTCTCACATTTAATCCAGTGTCTTTTCTGTCTTCTTTTCTTAATGATATTTCCAATTCCTTTCCACAATGAATGTGGGGATTGTCACCTTCCTGCTTTTACTCTTATTTAGCAGTTTCTCATATTCCAGACTTACCCATCCTGAGCCTCTTCATCTGAGACAGGCTTTGGGAAGACACAGAGTTACAAGTTTGTCTCAGAACTAACTTCTAAGAAGAGTTCTTTGCTCCTTGCTTCATGATTAAACACAAACACTGTTTTTCTTCTTCTAAAAAAGCAGCCCAAGCTGTGTTGAAGTGTCTGTGTATGGCAACTTTTTTATTTAGGTATTTTTATTTGTGAGAGGGCTTGTGGCATGTTGTTCTCTTGGTTTTTTTGTTGTTTGGGTTTTTGGTTTTTTTTTCTTCCCAAAAGCACTGCAAGAGAGAAGAGAAAACTTAAAAAAAATTACAGTGTTTTTGGCTAAAACTTCAGTTTCCTGTTTTTCACATTGGAAAAGGCTAACCTGGTGATTCAGGTGCTGGTTTAGAGTGCACATAAGTTCTTTCCCAGTTGTTCATGTTGGTGATAACAAGCTGATTGCAAAGTGGAATGCAGAGATGGCCTTGGGGAAGGTGAACAACTGTATTTGCTCTGTGTAAACATGACAAAAATGCCATTGAAACACTAATAATCTTTTCCTTCCTTCTTTTTAAACAGGAAAGACAATTATGCATCACTAAGACAATGTCAAACTGTCCCATCTACTGTGGAATTTCGTTCTTCATATTGCCACCTTAAAATGCCTCACTCTGCTGCACACATTGAGAGCTGGCTCTGGGAATCTTCATGCTTCATGCACTCAGCTGTGAAAAATGCTCCTGCTGATATCCAGGACCAGCCAGACTTCAAGTCCTATCCTAATTTCCTCCCAAATGCTGAGGAGTCTGCGTTGGAAATGGATGTTGACTCTTCCTCAGAGACAAGTTTCCAAACAGCTCCAGAGTATTAATTGGGAAGTGGATTCCAGAGTTTCCAAAACGGAAATTTGGCAGAGAAAATTAAAAACCTAGACTAGGGATCACTTTGTTTGTTGCCAATAAGTCTTGGGATATCACTTGTTTACAGCTTCCTGACAAATCTGCCTTGGGAATTTTACTGTTCTAAGGATTATGAAGACAGTGGCTGCTATACTAAGTAACAGATGAAGCACCAGCCCAATCAGCTGTACTAAGACTTGTTAGTTAAACAACATCTCTCTGGAAATAAATCTTTTTACAAATTACTTTGAGCCTAAAAGTGTAAATTCTGTGAACAGATTGTTTAGACAAAGAACCATAGATAACACTTTTTAAAATGTAATTCTTAACAATATTATGTGTTAGGGTTACTTTATAGCACTTAAATGAAATTGGATTTTTACTCCCTTCAGAGGAATACACAAGTGAGTTTCTTAGTGGCCTCCAGTGTCCATTTGCCTTATATTTAACCATACTGTTGTGTTTATGGAAAGTTGTCTGCATGAGATACTGTAGGAGCAGTATTATTCTAGGTTGTTGTGTGTACTCTGCAGTTCCTATTCCCTTTCCTCTGTGTCTCTTCCCCTCCTGAAATGCTTCAGGTGAAAATGACACGAGAAATGGGGCACCTTCCCCTGAAGTGTAAACAAGTACTGTTTCAGTGACTTCAGAGGACTTTTTTTTGTTTGAAACTTGATATAAAGGCTTAATACTTGATCAAGTATTGAAAAGTAGGTAAAATAGTGACTGTGGTTGTTAGCAAACAGTATGTGGAGAAGGTGTTAAACTTTACAGAAGATGTTAACAAAAAAAATCAATGTATAGCAAGTGATGAATGATGTTTAGGTTGTCTCTCTAATTGTTGCCCGATCATTTTTTATTCCCCTTCACTTTCAGAGATTTTTCTTTCCTTTTTTCACTTCCCTATTGCTAAAGGAAGAAAAAGGAAGGTGTCCCTCCTGTCTCAGTGAGGGATGATAAGCCAAAGGGAGTTTCCCAAAATTGTCAGGAGCAGCAGAAATGTGAGACTTGGTGGAAGTTTCAATATTCAGGGAGAGCTTTGCAGAGGTCTCAAATAAGAGGTTGAAAATTTAGCCAAATCATACCTCTAGTGAGAGTTGGCAGCTAAAACCATTTCCACTACAAAGGTTCTGCATGATTTTAACAAAGAAAATGCATTAGTGGATGAGGATTAATTAGGATTAATTACTGTTCTGATGGCTTAACAGGTCTTGTACAGTTTTTAAGTAGAAGGAAACAATAATTGGCTTTAAAGTTGATTTGCACATGTGTGGCCTTGGGAAGCTTCTCATTCAAAAGAAGGAATTCTGTGTAACCCAGGGAAGAGCTGCTTGAAGGCCTCTTGTCCAGGGAAAGGGGTTGGATTGTGATGTTCAGGAGTTGGGACATGGGAATGTGAGCTTTAGGAAAAATACAGCACTTGAATTGGGTCTGCTTTTCAAACAGTCTCTCTGTTGTGATTTCCCTATGCTTGGAGTGCTGCATTTTACAATATTCAAGTGGATTTTAGGCTGGGGGAGAAGTGCTGAGCTGTTTCTATACTCTACAAGGCTGGTGCTACTTTACTTCACCTCTTCTGTTCATTTCTTGGGTGTATATATCGTATGACTTGGAAAAATAAAGTGGAAATTGTTACTCTTAACCACAATTAAAATATCCAAGATCTGTTTTAAATTGTCTTCATTCATTAGTTTACCAGTTTGTGTTAGAATTGAAGCAAGGAATGCCAAGTTTTACTTTCTGTCTATGTTGGAATACTTCTATTAACTACATTTAAATCAACCTTAACCACTTTTTCTGTTGGGCACAGCTCCCATTTTGTCTCCTTTTTCTAAAATAAAAAAACAATCTCTTCTGTTACCATGGTCTCTGAGCTTTCTTGAGTGTAATTCACCCTAGTGCGAGTTAAATCAGAATGTGTTAATGAGAGATGCTTGTTCATACTCCAGCTGGACCTGAATATCACCTTGATTTAAAGTTTTGTGAGGTTTCTTTTTCTTTTTTTCTTTTTTTTCTGAGTTTTGATGAGATTTTTTTGTTTTCTGTTATTTTACAAATACCTTGTTGCATTTAAACAGAAGTAATTAAAACCCAGAGAAAGTTGAGTCTGAGGGGAGAAAACAAAGGATGCATTGTTTCTGAGCTACAGCTATTAGCAGATAACTAAATAGAAATAAAATAATAACCTATTAAGTAATTTCTTCTGTGAATAATAGAAGATAACACTAAAATATTCATATTTAATAGAGATATTTTAAAAGATATAAAATATATCAGCAAAGTATAACTAATTTATATTAATTAGTTATATAGATATATCTATACAGATATAATATCTCTATATATAATGTATAATATATAATATTCCTATAATATATATATATCTACAATATATAGATATATAATATATAGTGGATATATATTATATATATTATATATTATACATATAACTATATTTAGATATACAAATATATACATATATGTATTATATATTATATATAAATATATAATATAATAATATAAAATATATATAAATAATAAAAGTGAAGTATAGAAATATCTAGAGATAACAATGTAAAATAAGGGTAGTAATAATATTATTAATAACAATACCAACAATTTAAAGTAATTTATAACTTGAGCTTTCACTTTAAAGTGCCCTGAATCTTAATCTCGTGGGTTTGGGGTGAATTCCCCGGGTTTGGGGTGAAATAAACACACGGGTTTGTGCGAATTCCTGGCGTTTGGGTGAAATTCCCGAGGTTTTTGCGGATTCCCGGGATTTGTGCGAATTCCTGGAGTCTGTGTGAATTCTCGTGTCTGTATGAACTCCCGTGGTTTGGGTGA
>VWZU01011786.1:83530-104190 GCA_013397095.1 Sterrhoptilus dennistouni | reverse complement strand
GCCGGGCTCGGCCGTGTCCCGCCTCAGCCGCTTCTGGCACAGCCGGGCCGGGGCAGCGAGAAGAAGAGGGATCAGAGCCCGTGCTCGTTCTCGGAGGCGCTTTGCCTTCCCAGCTCGTTTCTGGGTGTTCTCTCTGGGTTTTATGGTTTCTCTCACCCGAGATTTCCAGGCTGGTGGCTCGTGGGGGTCCCAGGGAGTGTTTTTCCCTCCTCGACCTGTGGAGGTTTTTGGGTGTGAACTCTGTGTCTCTGTGCTGGGCAACCCCCCCTGCACAGACCCCAGACCCTCTTTCTCGAGTCCTAGGCCTCTCTACCGAGGTCTGTGGCTTCCCAGGGTGCCCAGAGGGATGCCCTGGACTCCAACAGGTATTTTTATAGAATCGTGTGAGCTTGGACGGCTTGGGAGCGACCTTTGTGGTCATTGATCAACGTGTCCCCCCTGCCATGGGCAGGGACACTTTCCACTGTCCCAGGGTGCTCAGAGCCCCATCCAAACTGGCCTTGGACACTTCCAGGGATGGGGCAGCCACAGCTTCACTGGGCAACCTGTGCCAGGGCCTCACAACCCTCACAAAGGAGAAAAATTTCTTATTAAGTACAACATTTTCTGCCATAAAAACTTAGGTCTTTTTCAGGTCTTTCCTGAAGCTTTCCCAGAGCTGATCTCCCATGGGGAAGGGGTGGGCTGGCAAGAAGGAGACTGGGGAAATGAAAACAGAACAAAAATGACCCAAACCAAACCCAAAACAACTAGCTGAGAAAATACAGTGCAAAGTGAAGCAGCTTTGGTGAGAATTGGAGGAAAGTTAATTTATTTGGAGAGGGCTGAGAGCCTCACATGCCTGAAATCATCATTAATAGATGCACAAACCTCCAAATCCATCCACCAGTGCTTATAGAAGAAACATAAAGATTTAAGTGTTCAGTTTTAAGGCTAAAGAACAACTGCAGGGAGCTACCTCCAGTTATGGCTCTGGAGTACATAAATACTGTGACTAATGTAATTTCTGTTTCAAGATTTTTGCTTGTGTTCTCTGTTTTGTGCCCATCTGTGGTGTGAACTGCTAGACAATATTGTGTGGACACAGGGTGTTTCACACTTGCATGAAAATTGTGACAGTGGGAGAAGCTTCTGTCTTCCTTTAACTGGATTTTGATACGCAACAGCAATTTATTATTCAGGAAAGCAGCTCTTCTGATAAATTAGAACTCTTTCAAGTATAATAAATAAAGCCGTGCTGTGTTTGATTAAAGTGTTTGGCTCTGATGGTCAGAGCCTGAGGTCCTCCAGCCTTATTTGAAAGTTTACTTCTGAAAGAAACACTGAAATATAAAGGTAAATAAATACATGCAAAGCAAACTAACATTCTGAGAACACCCTTTTTATTTTATTCAACATTCAAACTCTTCTGCCTCCAAAAAAACAAACCAGAGGAGTGACTGCCTGATTTTTTTAGTGGGTTTTTTTGTTCTTTATTTGTTTATTTTTTTAAGAAGGTGGAATTCATCTTTTTACACAGGAGGCTTGCCTTAAAAGTTCAGGCTATTTTAAAGAAGAATGCTGAGTATTTCTCTGAAATAATTTAATGTGGAAGCTTTTAGCTTTAATTAAAAGTTTCAGCAAGGAGGTGGGTGTCAGCTGCTCTGGTAATTCCTTTCATTTTAGTTCTCTTTTTGCTATTTTTCCTTTAGGATTTGATGAGTGCACTGCTGAGAACCACGTGTGTTTCCTCATTTACAAAAGGCACAAATCACAAATTGTGCACCCCATTAAATGCAATTTTCTTTTGTGCTTTCAGAGTTTGGAGCCTCTTCCAATGGATGGGCCAGACTTTGGTGCCTTGGGAGAGGAAGCTGAGGTGGTTGAAGTTGAACCTGACACCAAGCAGGAAATCCTTGAAAACAAAGATGTGAGTACCTGAGCAATATCCTGATTTTTTTTCTTTTGTGGAAAGAAATAAATGCCTTGGCAGTTTTTTATAAGCAATAGGCAGTAATAGTTGGTTGCTGTTATTTTGCTGTTTTGTTATACATGCATACATAAAGTCATACAAATATTTCTGATAGAGGTAGTATGATCTGCACAGTCTCTTTTACAAACTCTAGAATAGAATCATAGAATTGTTTAGATTGGAAAAGACCTCTGAGATCACAGAGTTTTAACTGTTAACCCAGCACTAAACCATGTCCCAAGTGCCACATCCACGTGGGTTTTAATCCTCCCCAGGGGTGGTCACTGCCCTGGGCAGCCTGTTCCAATCCTTGACAACTATTTGAAGGAGATTTTTTTGACATTTACCCCTAAAATACCCCTAAAAGGTTGGGAAAAATGAGGGAAATGCAATCTTTCTAGTCCATTTGTACTGGATAGTGTGGAAGGTGCTGTGATTTTTTTTACAGTAAAATTGTCTCAGGTGATTATGTATCAAGATGAAGGTATAAAACCTCATCATGGGGGTGATTTTCAGCTGCATTTGAAACTTCTCTGCTTCTGTGGTAGTGATGATTTTAATAGAGTTTAAATATTTGTGGCTTGTACACTTGCTTGATTTTTCTTCTTTTAATTCTTTGCTTATGTGTAGCTGATAAAAGTAGCAAACAATTATGACCAACTACATAATTTTGTCTTATGTTAATATTTGTGTGATTTCTGCAGTTGCTTCTGTGTCCATAGAACATTCACAACTAAAACCCCAGCAGCTGCAGACTGTCAGGGTTTTCTTCTGGTACAACCAGTGTTAACTTTGGTGTTAGAGATCTCTTTCCTCTCTTTTTTATGTTATGGGAACAACATCCCAGGATCTTAGATAACACTGATTTCTGATAAAGTAGGGAATTAGGCTTAGAAATCATCAGGTTTTCTCACAACGATTTTTGTGCCTTAGTGACCTTGATCCTGGTGGTTATTAGGTGCAAATCCAGGACTTGTGTGTGAAGATTTGTTGTGTTTTAGGTGGTGGTTCAGCATGTACATTTTGATGGACTTGGGAGGACCAAAGATGACATCATCATGTATGAAATTGCTGATGTTTTCAAGGCAAAAAACCTCATTGATGTAAGTGTTGCAGTGATTGCAGTGAATAACAGGCTTGCTGTTTAATAATTAACAGAATAATAGTAATAATAATAATAATAATAATAATAATAATAATTTCCCCGCTCTTTTTTCTGCTTTGGGCTACTCCCTTCAGACATGGGGCAACTCCTAAATAAGTTATGACTACTAGAACCTATTTGAATAATTGTTTGAACTGTTAATTAAGAAGCAAACTAATGAAGGGTATGAAGGTATTGAGCCAGATGCTCTGGGTTTAAATTATTTCTGCAGATGCAGGTGTTAAAGTGTTTGTGTTCTGTTTTGAAGGTGCACATTTGTGTCTTTATGTACAAAATCTGTGAATATTTCACAACTTAGCTGCATCTTAACTGTTTTACCCTCGTTCTTTTTTAACCTGAAAGACTCAAAGGAACTAGATAATCTTGAAAGCCTCTTCCAACCCAACTATCCTGTGATTCTATGACTGAGAATTTCTACTACTCTGTTCTACTTTTCTTGTGCTGTAGGTGATGAAAAAATCACACGAAGCTCGTGAGAAGTTGCTTCGTCTCGGAATCTTTAGACAGGTGGATGTCCTGATTGACACCTGCCATGGTGTGTATTTCCTCATTAATCCTCATCTTTTTTTCTCATATATTCATGCCTGTAATATGTATTTCCCTGTGTAATAGGCTGGACATTCTTTGTGTGTGTAATTTTGTCTTGTACACATTTATATAAATTTTAGATGAACACATGGGTGTTCTGTGGATACAAATGTATCTATATCAGTTATCCCCCTGAAGGAAATCCATTTGCATGTGTTTGCATATATGTATATGTGTATTTAAATATTACTCGTCCATGAGGGAATTTTCAGCACTTAAAATACTTACAGTGAGCTTTCTTTAATCCAAAGTTTCAAGAAACATGTGAGGGAAAGCTTGAAAATATGTCCTGTGCTTGTACTGCACATCACATTGACATGAAATGATTAAAGCCAGTTATTCTATGGTTGAATTAAAATCTGTACTCACATCCAAACATCCTTTTCTCAAGCCATTTCACTTTGTAACATGGACTTCTATTATGCCTTAACTCAGTTTTCAAATAATTCAAGTAACCTTCTGTCTGCAGTTTTAAAAACAGCTCTTCAGAGGTAACATGCACTTCATTTGTTTCTTTAGGAGATGATGCCCTTCCAAATGGTTTAGATGTGACCTTTGAGGTAACAGAATTGAGAAGGTTAACTGGGAGCTATAACACCATGGTTGGCAACAATGAGGGCAGCATGGTATGGATTGTTTCAAATTATTATTTTAAATTATTAGTAATGTCTTTTGATATTCTTCTTTACTTTCAGTTTCAAGCCTGGCAAGGAGTTTGGAGATCCAGCCTTACTAAGACTTTGTCAGGTCTTTTATTCAGCAAAAGCCTACCTTGAGCTGGGGGACAGTGCTGTAGCTTCCAGCTCAGCATGTTAGTTTTTAAATTCTTGAAACTTCTTCAATTATTTCTATATATTTAAGATGTTTCATCTACTGGAGAGATTCATACAGAATTTGGCATTTTGTTTCTGTGAGATATACCTGAAGTATTTTTCTTCTCAGTTATATTTGACTTAAATTTTTTTTCTTGTTTTATGCCTTTTATCCCAGTATCAGTTATTTTTGGGCTGTGGAACACAAGGTTTTCACGAATTCTACAAGCTTTGGAACTTGTTTTCGTGTGACTCAATTAAAGATGCATCAGATTAAAATCTTGAGTGAACAATATTTACCAATTGCCACAGGAAACACCAGCTGTGCCGCTGTTCTCTGAGCAGATTTGTGCTTCCAGGTGCTCATCCTGCACCCTTTTTTTTTGCCTTCTCACTTGCACAGGGCAGCTGTGCCTGGGGCTGGTGGATAAGCCAGATCAAGGGGACTCATCCTTTTCCTCTTAGGGGGTATTTTTAACCTGGATAAGTTCCCAGATGACTCAGGGGATGGTGTTTTCCATGTGCAAGGAGAGTTGGAACTGGGTGAGTTGGGAGCTGCTTATGTAGGAACCAGATCCAGGGTGTTGTGGCCTGAAGGAAACCAGCAGGGAATTCTGTCTGTTCCTTCCAGTGCTGCCCAGAACTGACTGGAAGCTGCTTGGGTTTCTCTTTTTATGCTCAGCTTCCTCTTCTGTTTGATTTTAATTTATCACTTGTGGATGCTCTAAAAGCATGAGTTGTATACACTGATATTGGCAACACAGATTATGTTTCCTTAAGAGTTGAATAGTTTTATTTATTCTAATTCCTAAAATTCAGCTGAAGTTTATACATCTAGTACTTCATACTAAAAGCCTTTTGTCTTTATGGCATAATAACCATCATTACAAAGCTCAGGTTACTTCCAACAGCTGTCAGACAAAGGCAGTCAGGATTTGGGAGTTGCAGTATTTTTCCCAACAGGGAGTTTTTTACAATTCTTTTGCAATAGAACACACAACAATAGTACAGCATTTTTCTCTACTTCTGTGTTTAGTGAAGGAATATAAAGCAATTAATAAGATCTTCCATTAAGTAAAAATTACATTTATTCTTTCCTGAGCAATGAACAGCAACAAAAGGTGGATTTTTGATTGTAACTTGCACTGTTGGCTTTTGCTGCCAGTGCAGAGAGAAAACTAACTTGAGAAAAAAACCACATTCAGTTACAAATGTTTTTAAATATCTTAATTTCTAATCCTCATGATTTCCTTGCCTTCAGCATATGATTAAGGTGCAAGACAGCAAATGATATAAAATGCTGTGATATGGGGAGGTTTTTGTTTCTTTGTTGAGTGTTTTGGGGGTTTCTTTATTTATTTTCTATAGGTGCTTGGCCTCAAGTTCCCAAACCTCCTTGGACGTGCAGAAAAAGTGACCTTCCAGTTCTCCTATGGAACAAAGGAAACTTCATATGGCCTGTCCTTCTTCAAACCACGGCCTGGAATCTTTGAAAGAAAGTAGGGAATGCATTTTTCTCTACTTCTATTTTTAGTGAAGGAATATAGAACAATTAATAAGATCTTCCATTAAGTAAAAATCGCATTTATTCTTTCCTGAGGGTCTGGGAATGATGTAGCAGAGCTGATTAGTTAAATTTTTGTGATTATTCAGAGCTGTACCTTGAATAGTTTCCCTCTCAAAGATGCCAGTAATGTTGTGTTTCAGTTTTTCAGTTAATATATACAAAGTAACTGGACAGTTCCCTTGGAGCTCTCTGCGAGAAACAGACAGAGGAGTGTCACTGGAATTAAATGTGAGTGTAGCACATGCTTCATTTACATTTCATTTGAGCTCTTGGAAATACTTGGTTTGCTTTTTGAATGATTGAATCACTCATTCACAGGGCTGACTTCTCTTTGAAAGACTTCAGTAGTTTGAAAATGACAGAGGTCATGCACCTTGGACTTTTTCTTACAGTTCAGTCTCATTTTGGCCATATAAAAATGCCAATATCTTTTTCTTCTTTTTTTTTTTAATTAACATTTCAGAGAGGCAGCTGGCTGCCTAGCTTACTGTATCAGCCCAACTCAAGATATTTTCCATTTGGAATGGATTAATTAGTGTGCATCTAACTATTGGCTGGAGCAGAATTAGCATAACCCTGAAATGGAAAAGGGTTTCTCTCTGTTTCAAGAAGTTTGGAAAGAAAGCCATGGAGTCAAATTTGTAACAATTGTTTTCATGACTTTCTCAATTCTTTATTGTAGTTTCCCTTGTGGAAGACTGATCACACAGTGAAGTGGGAAGGTGTGTGGAGAGAGCTTGGCTGCCTTGCTAGAACAGCTTCCTTTTCTGTTCGAGAGGAAAGTGGACACTCTCTAAAATCTTCTCTCTCTGTAAGTCTTTTTCATGATAATATTTTAAATTCATCTCATACTTAGGAGTGATACCAAAGGACCTTTTTGTCTTTGGAGAGAATGTGTTTTCCTTCAGACATCTTTTGCTGTGTTTGGTCATTGCCATCGGGTAATCCAGGAATCCCAAAGGGAGAACAGGGAATCACAGTTGACTGTCAGGCTTTGGCTTGTTTTCCCTCTGTCTCACCTGCCCTCTCTTTTTGCAGAATTACTTTGTTTTGCAGCAGACAGGAAGAGTAAATTTCCTCATCCTAAGCCTTTTGTAAACATGCCAGTTTCTGGTCACTTGCAGCTTACAAACTGTAGGAAATAAACTCTTTGCAGATTGTTTCAGGTGCATGCCATGGGCAGAACATACAAATGTCTGCATTTCATGTGGCCTGTAAATGTCAAACAAAGCCAGTCTGTAGCGATATTCTTCCCAAATCCACATAGCTACACTAATCTTAGTGATATTCTTCCCAAATCCATGTAGCTACACTGATCTTAGCTGGAGCTGTGGTTGTCCTTCCACTTTTTGCACAGTTTTGGAAGGAAAATAATGGTTTCACCCAGAGGCATTCAGCAGAATTGAGAACCTAACCCAGAGTTTTTTTGTTCCTTTCAGCACGCCATGGTAATTGATTCCCGGAACTCCTCAATCCTGCCAAAACGAGGTGCTTTGCTGAAAATTAATCAGGTAGCTTTAAATTACTTGTGCTGTTATTATCGGGCTTTATTTCTGTGTTCCAATAAGTCTTAATTTATCTAATTGATGTTCATGTTAAAAATGTCTAAAGTTAGAAGTTAATCTAAAATTGACTAGGAGACAATGTGGGCTGATAATTACATTTTTTGTTGTCTGAGTGTGCCTTTTAAAGTCATAAAACCTTTCTTTAGGGTAGAAATTTTTCATTTGTATGCCATTAGTCAAAGAGCACAGCCTCTCCATCAGCATTAAATTATTTCTTAGCTGAGAGACACTATCCCTGACAGTATTTGCACTTCACTTTCAGTGGGTGTTATTTAGCCCTTCTTTTTTAACACTGTCCTGCACAGATTGCCAGGCTATAGTCCTGTTGCTACTTAAAAAAATTCTGAGAGTTAAAAATGAAAGATTGGGTAAAAAATAACTCTCCAAGGCATATGCATGTATCATTTTGGCACAGAAAATGCTTTTCCCTCTTGTTACAATCAGAACCTTTCTAAAAGCTGGCTTTTCTGCTGTATGGGTAATACTTCAGAAGCTTTAACTTCTTTAGTGCTTTAGGGGCAGATTTGAAATGCCCCTGGAACTAAAAGTAAGCAGCAGTTGAAACTGTTGTGACTGAGAAAAGTGGTTGTAATTCAGGGTTTAGGTCCTGTGTCATTTGTTAGATCCTGCCTTTTAGCACTGAGTTAGTTCAGTCACTTCATGAGAGCTGAAAATGACAAATTGTGTCATGCCCTTCTTCACCAGATGAAATCTTCTCACATCTAGGGAGATACAGCCTTGATTTTTGATGCTGAATTTTCCAGCTCCTTTCTGTCTTGCCTTCGTTTACAAAATGGCTCAGAAAAAAACATAGTTTGGTTTAATATTCAGAAAAGCAAAAAAAGCTGCTCGTTTTCCTGAGGTTCGTGCATGCCTCAGTCCAAAATTCAACTGCCTCACCGTGTTTCTGTATTTCTTGTAAAGAAAAATATTGCCTGTGCTGGTTGCAGACATGCTGAACTTTTAGAGGAAAGAAACATGTAATATCTGTTGCAACTTCCATAAATCTGTGTCTTTGCAGGAGCTGGCTGGCTATACAGGTGGAGATGTGAGCTTTCTGAAAGAGGATTTTGAATTTCAGTTGAATAAGCAACTCCTCTGGGATTCGGTAATTTTTAAAAAGATATTTTAGTAATTGACCTGAGGTTTTTCTTGGGCTATTAAACATATTTCTTAGGGTTATTTTTCACTGTTGATTAGGAAAAAAGATTGTGAAAAATGGCTGGGGTAGATAACTTGATTTTGTTTTCCGGAAAACAAACTATCTTGAAGTTTATTTTAACTTTATGTTCCTGCTGTGCACAATCACTTGAAAAGTGGGAATTTTGGAGAGAACTTGTTTCACAGTTCATCATAAGAATGATTTTCTTTCCAGAAGTGATGCTGGTCATGTCTGTTCTTTGTGGTCTTCCTTAGGAGGGATTTTTCAAAAACCTTGAAAGTTTTTGAAGAACTTAAAAGTTTTGAAACCTTCATGAAGATTCTGTATAATCTTGGTTTAATTTTATTTTTAATTTAAATGATGAATAGATAATTATTCATCTTGGTGTCATAGCATGTAATCGTTTCTTGTGTGTAAGATTATTGGGGAAAAATGGGAAGACTGATTTCAACAGCATTGATTTAGTATTAGGTGGAAATAGGTTTTTGAATTGAAATACTGAAGAACTGAAATAAGATTTTCAACGTATCACAGAAATCTTTCTAACTGCATTTAGAAAGAGGTTTTTTATCACATGGAGATAGTGCAATAAATTCTTTTCAGAGCTGAATGGGGAATTAAACTGCAACTTCATCAGGAAGATTTAAAAGTCAGGGGTTACAATAATTTGTATCCCACAGGTATTGACAATAGATCTCACTGTCTATCAGTAATATTTCTACCTGGCACACAGGCACCAAGAAAATTATTATATCAATTTATTTCAGTGATTTGAGTTACAAGTATTACCTTTTATAGATAAAGACTAACTCTGTATGTTTCTTTGATGTCAGTGTAGTGAGTTGCAGAAGGTGGTTTCATAAGGTTAATTTACAGACAGGTCATACCTGTACATTTTTGGCAGCTGCTTGTCAGACTCAGTCTCCTGTGGGTTTCACATTGCCAGGAATAATTGATGGCAGCAGTGTTGTCTTAATTGGAGACATGAAAATTCTCAAGAAGAGGTGCTGGATGAGGTTGAGTGCTCCCTTCACCTGTTGTGGAGGTAGAATTTGGTTCCAATGCGTTATATTGACATTTTCAAGGCACAGCACTGCATAAAAGGAAGAGGGCAGCAGCCACCAAGAGTTTCCTGAAAATCCTGTTGCAAATCCAACATACAGGGTGCGATATCCACAGGGTGTGAGCAGTTGTAACTCTGGGAGATCGATGGGAGCTCTGCCTGAGGGATAAGTACTAATAAACAACTTGTTTTTCTCTCCAAAGGTTATTTCAACATCACTCTGGGGCGGGATGCTGGTACCTATTGGAGACAGGCCATCCAGTATAGCTGACAGGCAAGTTTTTTAAATGTTTGGGGCTTTTTTTTTTTCCCCAGTCAACAGAGGTATTGTATATAGAAAACACTGCACAAGAGAAAAACAGTAGTAGTTCTGAGGAGAATAAAATGTTTGTTAACTATAGTTAGCTATAATTGCATGTTCATACTCAAGCCATTTTCATATTGGGCCAGTAAATATTTATAATTTGCTGTGTAGTATCTCTTCCCCCCTACATTTATGGTTGCAAAATGGTGTAAAATTCTGTAGCAGGCATAGGTTTATTCAGACACATACCTGTTCACTCTGTAGCCAATTTTGCCTTCTTATGCTGGTGTTTAAAGATCACATTACTAAACCTGTTAGAAAGTTAGCTTTTAGTGAAGCATTGAATTAATTTTCTCTGTATTCACTAGGTTTTACCTTGGTGGACCAACAAGTGTGCGTGGATTCAGTATGTACAGCATTGGACCCCAGAGTGAAGGTCTGACTCTTTTTAAATCCCCCTCCTCTGACAGTACTGTAAATATTAGTGTGTCACAGACAGCCCTTAAACTTTGTATAACCTGAAAATAATTACACTCATTCTGTGCTTTGAGAAGTTTTGTGGCTTTGATCTGTTACAGAGTAGTTCACAGTGGGATAAAGCCAGGTAGTTCTTAGTTAAGCTGTGATAAATTGCTAACTTTGTAAACCGTGTGTGTGTTCAGACTTGCACACTTCCAGTGTGTCATTTCAATTAGTAAAGCAACCTTCAAGCTGGATAAGTTCCCAAAACATGGTTATAGCAACAGTTTATTTGATACAGCCTGTGTTCACGTAGCTTAGGGGAAAGACAATCTCCTCAACAGAGGTGTTTGGAGGCCAAGAAACTTCCTCTGTTCTATTCCCTACTCTGCAGTTATCAGGGGATTCAATATCCAGTCTCTTTTGAAATTAGTTGTTCAGTTGTATCAATTTCTCATTTTTAAAACCAAGGGAAGTATTGCAGAGGTGGTCAGGAGGTAATTCTGCTGAACTGCCATGGGTAGGTGCATGCCTCAGGCTGTTCAGGTGAGGGAAGGAAGAAAACTGCACTTCTCTTGGACAGTTTATGTGGAAGTGCTAATTATTCAAACTTATAGTTTGGAGTGAGTTTGGAGAGAGTTGGAATCAAATGGGGAGAGTTGTAAAGGGTAGAAATGGAATATAAACTTAGGGAATGTAAAACAACTTACAGATGTGTTTTTGTACCAAGTGATTCTTTTAATTTGCACAGCAAATGCCTTTATTCCAAAATTTTGCCCAAGCAGGTGATTATTTGGGAGGAGAAGCCTACTGGGCTGGAGGGGTGCATCTCTACACCCCTCTGCCTTTCCGGCCTGGCCGCGGAGGGTTTGGAGACCTTTTCCGAACACATTTCTTCCTTAATGCTGGAAATCTCTGCAATCTCAACTATGGTAAGACTCAACAGGATGAAAAAAACCTCTTCTCTTTGTTTAAAAGTTAAAAGGAGAGTTGTTCTGTGTCTGTTCACTCAGAAGCACTTGGTTTACTGCATATATTTTGGTGCCTGTCGAAAATCTGCTGCTTTTAACTTACATATTTGATAGACTTCCTGTAGTTTTATTTAGCTCTCTCCATAATTTTCAGCACAACTTGTAGGAAAAAGAGCCAGGAGTGTAATGGTAGTGTCTGTAAATAGGTGATGTTTGCAGACCAGTGTGTAACTAACACTTCCTACCTTACACCATTCTGAAGGGACAATGAAAAATGATGTTTTAGTAGGGTTCTTTCTAGGGAGCGAACTAAATAAAAAGTGGTGGCATTAGATGAGGGTGTGGTATCTGATGGGGCTGGTTTTCCTCCTATCCCTAATTCTATTCAGGATGCTTTTCAGTGAATTATGTATGACTTTTCAATGTGATTTCAGTCAGTTTTAGAATATAGTGATAGTTGATGTCTGCCTTACTTGATGTAAGAAAGGTGACATCCATATGGGAGGGAGATACTTCAATCAACTTAAAAAATAGTGAAAAACCACTAAATCATAGAATAGGATCCCAGAACGGTTTGGGTTGGAAAGGACCTTAAAACTCATCTTATTCTCCCACCTGCCATGGGCAGAGGCACCTTCCACTATCCCGGGTTGCTCCCAGCCCCATCCAACCTGGCCTTGGATGATCCCAGGGATGGGGCAGCCACAGCTGCTCTGGGCAACCTGTGCCAGGGCCTCCCCACCCTCACAGGAACAATTTCTTCCCAATATCCAATCCAAACTTCCTCTGTGTCAGTGTGAAGCCATTGCCCCTTGTCCTGTCACTCCAGGCCCTTGTCAAGAGTTTCTCTCCACCTTTCCTATAAGTTCCCTTCAGGTACTGGAAGGGAGCAGTAAAGCATTGAAGTCTTTAATACTCTTTCCCTCTTCTCGCTAGTGCAGACACAGATCTAGTGGGACACAGAGCCCAGGCAGCAATCCAGCTGAAATCCCAGTATGTTTGTTGCAGTCCTGCTCTCTTGCTTTGCTGCTCATGCCCTGGTGTTTTCCTGCAGGAGATGGTCCCATGGCACACCTGCAGAGGTTGGCCGAGTGCATCCGCTGGTCCTACGGCGCCGGGATCGTGCTGCGCCTGGGGAACATTGCCAGGCTGGAGCTGAACTACTGCTTCCCCATGGGAGTACAGCCTGGAGACAGGTTGGTTTGGCACAACAGCTTTTGCAGAGGTTCCTGCACTGCTGTTTGCTTTCTCAGAGAGAGTTCTGCCTTGTGGTTTTGGTTAGTCCACACCGACAGAGGCATCTCGGTGCTGCTTTCCCAGCCCTCTTTATTCACCTTGGTTTCATAGCTGGGTTAAAAAACTTTGCTTCCCAAGTGCCAGAGTGTAGCCCTGGTTTTGTGCCTGAGGTGTTCTGGTTTTCTGAATTTTTTTTCCCCAGAGAATTTTCTGTAAACAAGAGCAGTGTTTTTGTAAACTGTGTCTATGTTTTTCATTCCTTTTCCTAGGAGGGACTTCTTGATGTCCCTCTGGTCTGACCAATGTGATTGAAGAAGTTTGTCTTTGTTTCACCAATCAAATTGGTCTGTGTAGAATAGTATAAAAGAAAGACACATTCCAAAAATAAAAAAGTAATTTTCAGCCTTCTGAAGTCAGAGTCTGTGTCATTGTGGTGTAAAACAGCATCACCAGAGTTCATTTATCTTGAGAGCAGCTGTTGAAATGTGCACATAGCTTCATTTCTTATGGAGAAGTGATCACTAAAACAGCTTGTGGGGTTTTCTTAAGCTTTCTAAACCCAAATTATTGGATAAATACCTCATCTGATGTCTTTGATAAATAGCTAGTTTAATGTATTTGCTTAGAAATGGAAACAGGTTTATAGAAAAAGAGAAAAGAAGAGCAAATTAATTTGTTAGCAACCAATTATCCTGCATCAAGCAAATATTATAATATGCAATATAAAAGCTTCAGGAGGCCTGTTCTTGTCTGTGAGTATTGTCTGTGTGGTACTCAGTCTTCCATACATGAACAGGATTATGTTTCCATGGGCAATGTGAATGTATAATAGCAATTTCAAAATTACAGGCTTTATTTGGAAATGTAAATGTTCCATATCGATGACAGATTTTCAAAGCATTTATTTTAAAAAGCTTTTGTCAGCTAAAACCTTGGGAATTGGGAGATAAGGAGAATTGATTTTCGTTTCATCAGTTTATGTCACTTAAACTGTTTATTATTTGTTTCTTTCCAGGGTATGTGATGGTGTTCAGTTTGGAGCAGGAATAAGATTTCTATAATACAGAAATATTTTACATCGCTAAATGGAATTGTCCTCTGGAGATGAAATCAAGACTAGAACATGCTTCAAAATGGTCTTTGTTCCCTGAAATGCAGATACACAGCTGAGTGATTCACCTCTTGGACTCCACAAGAAATTACATTAAATAATTATGCTCTAAAGGCTCATTGTAGCTCTGATTCTTATCAAAGATGGGAGAGTGCTTGTGGCAGTCCATCTTACAGCTTTTAGTTGTTGGTTTTTACTTGAAGTGTTAGAGCTGTGTCAGATATTGGCTCTTGGATATGGTTCATATCATTAAGAGTTTTATTGGTCTGCACAGCCTTCCCTCTTCCAACCACAAGTCCTTGAAAAAGCTGTTACAAGTCAAAAATGATACCATTTTAATGGTTCTAAATGAATCAAAGTGTTCTGATTTGAATATATTTCATTATTGTAAATCACCTCTGTTTAAATGCCTCCTACAATCTGAATTGCACACTGTAAAAATTAATCTGTCTAGCATAGTAAATACTAAAATTATAATTTTGAAAGGTTCAGGGCTCTGAACTTTGAGTGTTTTAATGCTCTCAGCAAAGCTGTTGATTTGTGTCTTGCAAAAGTAGCTTTTTGTAGCAGTTGCAAAAAGTGACTCCAGACATAGGAACATGTGGAACTACCTGGTTTCTCGTTGTGTCTCTCTCCTGACTTGTTGAGATGCTGATTTCACTTCAAAGTCACCTCTGGCTTTATCACTTGGGGTATATTCCAGTTTATAATAATGACTTATTCATTACTTTAGTCCTAACATCTTTGGAGGTATTTGCATACTGATTATTTTTATAATATCAACCCTGTGTGGTCATGCTGAGAGAATCTGAACTTGGAGTACACTTCCCCTTGTATCTACATTCATATTTTTTCTGTTATTAAGTGTTGGCAGGTTTAAAATCACAATGCAAAGAAGATTCTGGGGGAGCAGAACAGAAATACATGAGCTGTTAAACTCCTGATTTTTCCTGCTCAGCTAAAGCCAGCTTTGGACATGCTGGTGCTCTAGTTAACTTTGTGGAATATGTCAGGAAAAAAAAAAACTATGAAAGCCCATTCCCAATCAAGTCAGCACTCAGGCTCCACTCTTTTTAAAGAGAACACAGTTTTATACATTGCTTTAGCATTGGTATGTATTGCTCTTGGTGTAATACAGTAACTTAAGTCTGGTTTAGTTGGTAATTCTCTTAAAATATGAAGGCTAAAAAGTGGACTGCCTGGATTTGCAGAGCTCTGCTTGATTAAACATCCTTCCCTCATAAAGTAGCAGCAGTATGTTCAAAATAGTGTGAGTGACAGAAGTCAGCTGTTTCAAATAGCAAAGTTTGATATAAAAACCCTTTTTTGCTGTGTTTATCTTACAGATACTGTAGCAAGTACATATTTAACCCAGCATTTTTGACAATTCTTTTGTTGTTAGGAGATAAAATATGAAACTATGTTAAGAATGTCAACAAATGTTATCAGTTTTTTTTCCAACACTATCAACATTTTGACATACAAAAATATTTTTATATGTGAATGTTTAGATACTAAAATACTGTCAGGGTTTTCTCCTAGGAGTAGTTCAAAGTTAGCTGTATTCTGCTGCCTTAAGAGTTCTATTTGGTGCACACTGTTTTACTCAAGGCTACTCTCGTGCCATGCTTTAACATGACACAAGAGCCCCAAGCTCAGCTGGCTGTTTGAGAGGGCTCAGCAGTGTTCTGAGTTGAGCAGGAAGAGCCCCAAAGTCAGTGTGCACACCACACAGCAGCCAGGCCACAATTCAGCTTTGACAGAACTCTGCGAGAATCAAGGGAGGAATGGAAGAAACTGCTGAAGTCTGAAGGGACCTTTTGAGCACATCTTCTGGCAGATCTCCCTGTGCCACTCTCCAGAGGACTGTCCAGTCAGATAAAGAGAGCAAAATCATGTTCCATGAGGCTCCACCTGGGTCATTGTTTTCCTACTGGCATTGCACTAGGTTGAAAAGTAACATTTTCTTACAGCATACCACAAGTGCACAAAAGTTATCCAGTGCAGAAAGTATGTCTGAATTCCATCTGGATTATGTGGTTGCTTCTATGGAATAGTGGTATGGTTAATATGTTTCCATTTAAGTTTTGCTGCAGAGGCCCAGATACTTAAAGTGGATAAGGTAGCAATCAGAATTCCAGTGGAAGCTGCTGTAGTGCTCAGTGGGAGGACAGCTTTGGGCAGATCTGAATCCCTGTTCTTGGTGCTTGTGTTTCTGGCCTGAGTGAAAGGATAAAAGGAGTAAGCCTGCAGTCAGAACTGAAAGGATAAAAGGAGTAAGCCTGCAGTCAGAACTGTCATTCAGAAGCTTGTTGTTTGTTTAAATGGACAGTTTTGGATATCAGTTTACCTATGGAATAGTGGAGATGCTCTTTCTTTTCAGGCATGTCACTGTTAGGGACAAGAGGGTGACAAGGAGTGTCCCCAAACATCACACCTGGGATGTGCTTGTGGCCTTCTGACTTCACCTGAGTAGTGCTGAGGCTGCAGGTCCCACCAGGCTCACAGAGTCTCTTCAGCTGTGGTCTTAATTCACTGCTTGCAGCCCTTTCTGGGGGCTGAGGGAGGCCTGGGCAGGAGAGGACTCTTGGGACCAGGTTTGAAAGGTCCCAGTGATGTGTCAGGGCACCCACGAGCCTGTGAGAAGGTGGCAGGAACATGTCAGAAATATGGCAAATATTTCCATCACCACTTCTAAGGCTGTGGGTGGTTTCCAGCTGTTCTGCTTATATTAATCTTCTACATTTGGAAGATCTGGTGTTTTCTGGGGCTGTTAATGAGTAAGTTTCTAGGGGGCTTAGGTGAAAGTAGGAAACTCTGAGGTTGTGAGAGTGTAAGGGGCAGGCTTTTTGCCATATGAAGGCCATAATTATTGATTTGAAAACATAAGCTTTAGAAATAAATAAATTTATTTGACCTCAATAATACAGAGGTGTGCTTCAACCTTAGCACCTTTGCTGTCACTCTGCCTTTTTTCACACAGCTCTTGCTGCCAGTCTTTGCAGAGGTGTAGCAAGTAAGGTTTAGGTACTTCCTACCTTTGCAAAATACCTGCTGTTTTTTTCAGGCATCTGTGTAGAAATAACTGTCCCTGTTGTGCCCCTTGAGGGAAGTGTTCCAAGTCTTTCCCATGTGTGATCAAACATGGAAAAGTGAAGGGAGGTTGGGTTGGCTCTCCCTTCTTTGGGCTGGGTGAGCACACACACGAAAAAGTATGAATTTTTATTGTGGTGTAGTGGGGAAAGAAGACACCATGAGTCCTTTCAGGAACTATTAAAGAGTTGGTCAGGTTATCTGGAAGATTATCCCAAACTTTGTATGGGAGAACATAAGAAAATAATCCCAAAATTACAGAATTTGAGTGTCCAGTACAGTTTCTTCTGCTGTTCTTGTTTTCAAGAGGGCTGGAGCCTGCAGCCACAGCTTCTGCAGGAATCCTTTCCAGGAAAAGTTTTGCAGAGCTTCTCAACCATGGCAAACTTGGTGAGATAGTGGATGTGTGTTTTGTGAGAGTAGTGCTAATGGCTGTTAGTAACTGCAGTGCTGCTGGATGATTTTACTGCAGTTGGGATGAGACTTGGTGTTGAGTGTATCCTGTGCTTTCTTCTCTTGTTAAGCAAAAATGGCAACCCAGAGCCAACATCTGCATGGAATAAATGGACTTTGTACAAGCTTTTCAGTTAAATAGAGTACATAATAGAAGGCACTCTAAAGCAAATCAGTGGCATCAGTTAGGTGGTATATTCCTACCTCAGTATTTAATAAATGTCATTATGAACCTTGCCACCCTCCCCAAAAAAACAGCCACAAACAACAACCCAAACCCAAATACCAGCAGCCACACCCTCAACACATTTTCATTTATCTGGCAGACCAGGAACAAAAATCACCTGTGTCTTGTTTCTTAAAGTTTCTGTCCAAAGCCAGTACAGGTGGTGTTAGAACAGAACAAGACTGCAGTCAATGGTTTGCTGGTTTAAGAAATGGATGGGTTTGCCTTGCTTCAATATCTGACCAAGAGAGACCGTATATTCAATGTCACTGTTATTTTGTGATACATCTAACTTCAGTAACCTCAGGTAGTCTGAAATTTTGAAAGCACTATAAAGTGCTATGAGGTTAAAAAAAAGGAAGCAACACCTCTGTCAAAAAGGGGAGCAAAGTTAAAGTAAACAAATGTGGATTCAGACTTTCAAGTGTTCAGCTAAATATTTAAAGTACCAGTTCAGCGCTGAAAATAAAAACAGAATTTAAACAAGGCTTAGTATTTCCAGTGTAATTCTCTAAAACAACATGTCTATGCTCTGGCAGTTTTCTTAACGAGTACACACTCATTATTGGAATATTGAATATATTCTCACAAATACATACGAACCTCATCCCTAATGAGAGGAAGAAGGTACCAGAGAGAATTTTCTGGCTGCATCAGGGGGCTGGTATCATTCATTATGGAGGGTTTAAACCAAGTAGCTGGGCTTGCTCTGAGCTGCAGGCCACTGACCTGCTGCAGCAGCAGCTGTGTCCCTGTTAGTGGCCATTAGTCAGATAAATCCCTGCACACTGAAACTGATCAAAGCACCAGTGGAAGCTCTTCATTTCCTGTTTAGGAGAGTCCTGTTTGTTTGATGAGTTTTAAAAGGGCTCCAGGTTTTGTTTTGGTGTTTCTGAAGTGTAATTTGACTTTCTGTTGCCATGGGCTCTCTCTTGTCTCAAACAACCCTGCATCCTTTTTCTTTGCCAGGCTGAATGCTTTTTCTATTTAACTACACGTTGAAGCATTTTATAAATAGATAGGACATCAAAGTCAAAGGTGAATGGATCTATCTGCGTGGCTTTATTTCAATTATTAAAAGACACTTTCTTTTAAGTGGCTACATCTTGAGTGCTGTACTGGAGTCAGTGAAGTTTTATTTACCATTTGTTCCATGTGTGTAAATTAACCAGTTTGTTTGCTTCCTTGCTCAAAGTCTGTACTCACACATTTTCTGATTGCAATTTCATTTTAAAGAAATCTGGTATGAGAACTGGTCGATTTTCATGGGGCTTTTCCCCCCCAGAGGTTAGATAAAATGCTTCCTCCACTCTGCCTTAAAGCTAAATGTAATCTTAAGACTTCAGTATGGATTTTATGAAATGAAAATATCCACTCTGCTAGTCCTGTTGCAGATCAACATTAATGCGTGGGTTTTGTATGAATTCAGGTTATTGATGGACTGAAAATGGAGTTTGCACTTGTAAAAGGTCTCATGTGGCTTATGCCAGGAGAATGCAGTTGATGTCCTTGCTAATTATTTAATTTTGCAAAGCGGTTTTGTAATTGGTAATGATCCCCCCCGGTAAATCCTCATTTGCAGTCTAAAAGCCTCTGCTACGGCCAACACACCGTTGTTGCAGGAAATGAAATTGATTTGTTCTTCCAAAGAAGGAGTTTCAATAAAGTTCACGGAAGTCTGCACTGCCACTGAAAGAGTCTTTCCAGCCTGGTCATGTGTGGCCTCTACTTCCCTTCTGCTGGCACTTGCCCCTGGGTGACCTCCTGCTCTGTCACACTGCAAAGTGATTCTGGGTTGGGTTGGGTTGGGTTTTTCTTTTAGTCACCAAAGTGACTGTAGGAAACCAGCTGGAGGTGAGGCCAAGAGTGGGTCTGGGTGACAGAGGGGAGTGAAACTAACTCAGAAAATCATCTCTGCTGAATTCTGCTCTGGATGTGTCCTGCAGTGTTGCTTCTGTGTCAGGTCAAGCCTGCAAATCTGTCCCATATAAGCTGGGTGTGCAGCTCCTGAGCCAAGCTGGGTTGGTTTGAATGCAGTCCTTTGTTGGGGCAAGGGCTGCTGGCAGGGACGCTGCTCTCAGGGGCACAGACAGAGGTTGGCTGTGACTTTGGGGACCCAGCAGTTCCATTAAAATCAGTGGGACCACTTCAGGGGCTTAAATAGCATCAGACCCTAATACTATAAACTCCTCAGGAACTTTATTTAACGTGTATTCCACAGCCCCCTTATCATGCTGCTGGCTGCTGTGAAGTGATAAAGGAGTAAGTTCTCCCTGTGGGATCACAACCAAATAACCTGGGCAGGAGAGGACTCAGCGAGGAATTGGGCAGACAGCACCGGGCTGAGCCTTTCTCCAACTGCTGCAAAACGTGGTGAAATACGTAAAACTATTCTTAAGAAAGAACACAATCTCAAGTTTCATCTTTGCTTACCTTCAAGCCTAACACACACCACCCTGCTGCAGCTGTGGCAGGACCATAGGGAGTGTTGTTTTACCCCCTTTTCCCGGCACCAGGTGGCCCGGGAGGAGGACACAGGTGATGCTCAGGATGGGATGGATGGTCTCGGTGCCCGCCCCGGGGGGTGTCCGAAGCTCGTCCCGCCCCCGCCTCCCGCGGACTTCCCGGCCGTGGCAGGGCGCTGTGACTCCCCGTCTGCCCCCATTGCTGCCGGCAGTGTGCTCGGCACGGTGATTTCCCCGCTGCCCGGGGCTGGGTTCGGCTCCTGGGGTTCTCCCGGGCAGGGCGAGCCCATGTCCGCCGCGCCGCTGCGCTCCCCCGCGCTGCGCCCGCACAGGATGAAGAAAGAGGAGTCGTTCCTGGGCAAGCTCGGCGGGACCCTGGCCAGGAAGAAGAAAGCCAAGGAGGGTGAGTTCGGCGGCGCGGAGGGAAGGGAGGAACGTGCTCGGAGGCAGCTCCGCCGTCCCATCCCCG
>VWZU01011786.1:53430-81155 GCA_013397095.1 Sterrhoptilus dennistouni | reverse complement strand
GGGGGACCCCCGGGAGAAAATTTAAGTAGAAATTTAATTTTTTTTTTTTTTTTAATGTGAGTGTGGAGCAGAAGTAAAGTGGGAGGTCATTTGAGTGGTGTTCCTTGAATGAGTTGGTAGGAGCAGATGTGGTCAGTGTTTCCCCATGTGCTCAGCCCTTGGGAATTCCTGGCCTCCCTCCAGGTTTCTGTTGGGTTTGCCTCAGGGGACCAGCAGAGGTCAGAACGACCTTCCCGAAGTTAATCCTGCCCTCTGCATGGCAAATAAGAATGCTAGCTGCTCATTTGCCACAGCCTGAAGTCATCCTTGCCTCCTCTGCCTCCATCAGCACCAAAAGCTGCAGCCTCAGGGCTCTTTTTTACCTTCTGCTGGCTGTCACTGCCTTTGCATTGCAGCTGTCACTGTCCCAGCTGTGCTCATACAGTGACTTTTAACACAGCCTGTGTGACAGCTAAAATCCACTCCTATCCATCCTTTTCCTTTTTTGTGCACAACAGCTCGAAGCTCCCTGTAATGACACTGAGAAAGTTTTCATTTGTGGTTTTTGTTTCTTTAATCACATAAATAACCATGATGTGCAGCTGATAACCATAAACTTCTAAATTGATTTTTTTTTTCTTTTTGCTAATTATTTCATTACTTGCTGCAGTGTATTTTTGGAGAGGGTTTTTAGGCAGCCTCAACTTGAGAGAAAGTTGTGGGGAAGCCGTTTTTCCCTGGTTTCCTATGGAAGGCGGGTGAGTGATCTCACTGTCTGTTTGGCTCCTCCCTTCCTTTTCCTTCTCAGGAATATTTTTAACCCCTAGTTCGGGTAAAAGTGTCCAAGGCCAGATTGGATGGGGCTCTGAGCAACCTGGGACAGTGGCAGGTGGATTGGAATGAGACGAGCTTTAAGGTCCCTTGCAACCCAGACCGTTCCATGATTCTGTGATTTTGTTCAAGGGCTCCAAAATCTGCTTTAAATACTTTACAAAACTGTTGGGGTGCTGGCAGGCCCCATAGATGATATGGTTTTAAAGACAGATGATTCCTTAATTTCTTTTCCAATTTTGTAAAAGATACTCTTTCAGGTAGTGCTGCATTTCAACTTCATCTGCAAAAGGAAATTGAAAAAATCCTCCCTTTTCCTGTTTGTCAGAGTGATGTTGCTCTACTGAAATAAAAGAGGGGGTTTGCTGCAAGCTTCACTCTCAGCCTCCTTGCAAAAATTGGTTTTCTTTTCCTCATAACACACTGTGTGGAAGATCTGGGCAGCAGGTGTTTGGCTAAATAACCTTTCTATTATTGTATCTATGTGTGTGTGTGCCAATGAGAGAAATAAACCACAATCAATTGCTTAGGGCTGTGTCCCAGTGACATGATTGAGGATACAGGGGTAAAAAAAACTGTCCTGGAGAAAGTGCCACTTATTTGTGCCCGATGAAATCAGTAGGAGAGGGGAATTAGAGAGAGGATAGCACTGCAGAGAGCAGGATTATTGCAACAGGAGCTGAGTAAGGGGAGAGTTTTGTGCTCATCAAGGGAGGCTGAAGTGCTGTTTTTGGGATCTGTGTCTTGGTCTTACAGTGAGATGTCCTGATGGTGTCTCACCCCCTTCTTCATTTACTCTCCATACTCAGAATTTTTAGGCAGATGGAGAGACAAATACAAAATGTGTGGAGTCTAATTCTATTCACACAAATACATTTGCTGCAGACTGAGAGGATGCTTGGCTGGAGAAATGTTTCTGTGCATTGTGGTATGCTTCTGCTGCTGAAATACTCCCCCAGAAGATGAGATGAGTGCTGGTTAAGTAGAATTACTTGTTCTTTAAGAAAGGAATTTGCAGTTCCTTTCTGCAGGAGTAGTAGTTATATTGAAGCTACATACTGTTCCAAATATGTGTGTGTATATATAGAAAGTCTGTGCAAACACACACAGAATCATATTTCAACCTCGATTTATTATCCTTTCTACCACTGATTTAAACAGCCCTAAATTTCTAGTTGGAACCTCTGTAGCCTAATTGCTGTTTCTCCTGTAGGGCTCAGGCCTGACCAGGACTGGTTGCAGTCTTGGTAGAGCAGTGCTGGTTTGGGTTCTGTGTTCTATTCTGGCAAAAACTGTACTGGGAATATATTTTGTGTCAGTCTCTCAACTGAAATTAACTTTATGTGAACAAGAAGTGTACTTTTAACAGTATCATAACCCCCACATTTTCTTCCTGTAGCTGCACTTAGGCAAGGGTGATTCACACAGTGCAGCTTTAGGCACAGTCTCCTGGTGAGACCAGAGAGTTTGGAATTACAGCTCCAAGTTTTCTTCCAGACAGGATGCAGCAGGACACACAAAATAGCTCTGTAGCTCTTCAGTACTGTTGAAGGAATGCCTTACCTTCCTTTAAGAAAAATGGATGTTTAAAAGTAATTTTATTTCCAGAGTTGCAAGCTTTAAAGTAAGATTCATTCTAAGAATACTGTTAAGCTTCATCATCAAACCTTAGCAGGGTGCTTATGAACACTTCCAGTTTTCCAAAAGCAGAATTCCAACCCTTTTCTCCCTGACGGCTACCTTTATTTCAGAGCAGTTTTTCAATGATACCTGTTTTAATTTGTTCTGAAAGATTTATTAATTATGGCAGCTGGAGAGAGACTTTTAGAAGGGGGCATCTGGCTGTGTCTGTTCCAAGGAGTGTGTGGATGAGCCCTGTGAGACTCTGATGTGTTGGAGAGTTGCACATGGACTTGATGGGAATGAGGGGAGATGCAAAGCCACAACCCATGGGAAGTCTCTGTGAGGGACTCTTGATCTCACTGGTGAATCTGTGCAGGGACATCAGGCTGTCTTCTGCAGTGCATTATCATAAATACGTTAACCCTACTGACTATGAGCTTGTGTTTGTAAGAGTCGGGATATTTAGATCACTTTATTAATATACATGCACCCTAGTGATTTACACATTGCCAATAGGGCAGTCCAGAAGAGAGAGGAGTATAATTATGCATGACAGTGCTAAATGCCTTTTTATCTACTTCAAGTACTGTTGCAGGCCAACAGATCTGGAAACAGACGGAGCTGGTTGAGCCTTCCAATGCACTGCTCTGAGCTTTGGGTTGTTCTTTGATGTCAGGAGATTTGGGAGATTAGCTGGCGAGCTTTGTTCATTGCAAAAGCATGTCAGAACAACTTGCTGCTGAGGGATCCAGGCTTAACGTGGTCTGAGGCAAACCCAGGGCAAGGCAGAGTCTGCTGGTTGCAGGAATTGGTGTTTCAGCTGGAAGGAACTTTGGTGTGTGCACCTTGTGCACACAAGTTTTGTGGTCACAGCTGAGGGGATTGAGATTTTTGGCTGTGGAAGTCCAGCAGAGCTGCTGCTTTAGAGCTGCCCATGTGAGATTTGGAGGCCAAATTGCTGTCAGCTTTCAAATGCAACCAGTCAAGTGTACAAAATCTCTTGGGCATCACTAGAAATCTCAGCCTGCAAGGTTCCTGAGCTTGTTTCTGTCAGGGCTCCTGGGGTGTGATGTCTCAAAGGGGAATGTGACCATGCAGAGACACTGACATGTATCACAAGGAGAAGGAGTTTTCTGCCTCACCCGTAACATCATTTATTTGTGATCCTTGTCACTCCTGCAGTGCAGGAGGAGCTGTGTGTGCCTTCTCTGCCCTGGAGTCTTGTTCTCTTTTCAGCCCTCCAGCTCCTCTCAGTCGTTTTGGGAGACCTGGAGGTCAGCAAGGAAGAAAGAAAGGAAACCTACCATGTTTCCCAAAGGCTCCTCCTCATGCTGACCTCTGGTCATTAGAGCAATTGTAACTTCAGCACACCTCCAGGTTCTTTGAACTAACAGGACCTGGGTATTTTGTTAGAGAAGCCAACTGCCTGAAGATCACTGAGGTGGCTCCAGAGAATGATCTGACATCTGCCAGCGTGTCAGGATGAGGCTGATGGCACAGGCTCTGTTCTGCTCAGCTCTCACAATATCCACTCTGTGCCTGACTCTGCACAGCCTTGAGCTCTTCTGCATGATGAACTTGGTGGTTGCTCATCCCCACCTTTGTACACCCTCTGCCTGCTCTGTGAGATGTGTTGTTGCACTGTCACTGACAAAGCTCAGCTTTTCTTCCCAGGGCACAGCCCAACCAACGGAGTGGTTTGCTCTCAGTTCCAGGGGATGTGCCTCCATGGCAGGATTTCCCTGGGATCTCTATAGTGTGTGTGGACTGGCCCTTGCTTTGCCTGTGTACAGGGGAGGACTGCAAATCTCCAGAGGAGTCTACTGAAATGGTGTAGGACCTTGAGGGGAACCATTATGAGGAGCAGCTGAGGGTGTTTGGTGTGTTCAGCTGGAGGACACTGAGCTCAGACCTCACCAGGGGCTGCAGCTCCTCCTCTGCTCTGTGTGACCAGGGACAGCACCCAGGGAATGGCTGGAGCTGTGTCAGGGCAGGCTCAGGTTGGATATCAGGGAAAGGTTCTTCCCCCAGAGGGTGTTGGGCACTGAACAGGCTCCCCAGGGAATGGTCACAGCCCCAAGGCTGCCAGAGCTCCAGGAGTGTTTGGACAATGCTTTCAGGCACAAGGTGGGATTGTTGGGGTGTCTGCAGAGCCAGAGATAGACCTTGATGCTTTGTGGGTCCCTTCCAGCTCAGGATATTCTGTAGTTCTGTGGTGGCTGCAGCATACCTGTCTCTGGTTGGTGTCATGGTGCTGCTGCATCAGCACTCCTGCCCTGCTGAGGGAGGTGGAAGGGAATGATGGAATGTGATCAGTGGGACAGCACTCCTTATCAAGGGCTTCTGCCAGGCTGCCTTCAGGAGGAGCTCCTGAGCCTGGATGTTGCAGCTCTGCCCAGGACAGGCTGCCCGGGGGCTGTGGGCAGGGGGGCTAAACCAGCAGCTGTGTGTGAGCAAACCCTGTTTGCCTTTGGGAGTGGGTACAGCACTGGTGGGAAGTGGGAACAGAAACCTCTGTGTTGCTGTCCTGGGTTGTAGTGTAGGATGTACACAAAGTATTTATTCTATCACCATCTTCATGAACTGTTGGAACCAGTGTTTTCCCAGGCCCCTCCTTTGGGCTCTTCTGCTCATGGCCCGTCAATGCCTTGCCCAGGACTCAGGGAACTCCCTCCAGGGGTTATCTCTGTTTAATGGGCCAGCAAGGAGCCACTGCACGACTCCTTATCCCATTGGGAGATGCTCCGCCCAGGGGGAGGAGCCAAGCATTCCCACCTGGATAGAATCTGGGATTTGGGACAGGACAAGCAGCCCTGACCCCCTGGATTCCCAGAGGACCAGAGCTACCATACCTTTCTACAGGATCACTGCTTCAGGAAGAGCACCTCACCTGGACTGCTTCCACCACCCTGCTCAGGGTGTGTTCTGACTCTGTCAGTGGTCCTTTGTGCTATTGCATTTATTTTATTTTATTTTTACCTTTTTTCCTTTCTTCTTATTAAATTGTATTTCTGACTTGGAGCCTCTCACTCATTTTACTTTCAAACCACGACAGTTGCACAGTAACAGGCCAGTGGCCAGGTGATCTTTCCAGAATGAAGCATATTGTGCTCAGGTATAGATTTCCTTATTTGTTCTCTCCTGATGGCCAAGGAGAAAGCTGCAGCCTGAAATCCGTGACTTCTGTTGTGTTGTGTCTAGTTTGGCTGGAACAGGATGATGGAAAACACGTGGTGTCAGCCTTTTGTAATGGGAATCTGAAAAGCAGATGTGGAGAGAACATGCACACCTGGCAGTACGTCCTGGGAGTGGTGGGTCTGTGTGCTCTGTGTGCCCTTAAATCACTGTCATTTCTTCCTGGAGGAACAATGGGGCTCCTAATTAGAAATCCTGTACACTGATTTGTTTCCTTGCACTCTCTGCAGACCCCTCTCTCTCCCCTGAGAGGGGAGGCCATGGGATGAGACCCTGGATTTGGCTTTTCTGGTGGTGAGCAAACTGGGAATTCAATTCTGCCTCTCAGTGATTGTTTCTCCAGGTCAAAATAGGTTTCTTTATAATCCCCAAGACCTGTCTGGCAGTCAGATACAGACTTTTTATAAAAACTCTTTTCAATGTATGCTACATGTTGGTTATAAAACAAGCAAACTGTTCTGGCTCCTGGAATCCCAGTTCCTTCTTCCATTGTGTGGTTGAATCATAATGAAATCCACTGAAAAAAGAAATGGTCTATTTTCCATTATAGCTGCCATATGGCCTTGCTGCTAATTTTTAATTGGCTGTGGGATGGTTGCACACACAGTTTATTTGGAGTAAGGAAGGAGACTGAGAAGGGGATGAGGAGATGTCTGTATGGAGTCGTGGTGTCGTGTCTTTTTTAGTGTCTTTAAATAGAAGACTGTGTAATCCCCAGAAAGTGTTCTTCCACTAGGTCTGTTTGGCAGATGCATGAAATTTGTGCCATTAAACAGATGCAGACACTTCTGTCATTTTAAAATAGAATAGTTTTGTTTACTCTCTGGCTTGCCTAGTCCAGCAGATGGATCTGGGGGCTTTGCAAAATTGACAGGATTTTCTTCAGAAACGATAGGAAAAAGGAACTGCTTGCACTTTCCACTTAACATTCTCCCACAGGAACAGGGTTATGAAATTATACCCTGGGATTACTGTTTGCCTTCTTCCCTTTGTGTGGCTCCCAGTGTTGTTACAGTGAATTGGTTCCACTGGAAATTTAGGCATGGTGGCACTACAGAATTGCATCCAATAAAAGGTGGAGATTTTCCTTAGCACTCCTTTTGCTGCAGATCCATTTGTAGAGATGTTTTTTTAATCGTCCTTTATAGCAGTGACTCAATTAAGTTCTATTTGGGCTTTGACCCCTTTAATGCAAACTGATCCACGATCAAAAAACCCCCAAAATTCAAGACCTTAACCAGACTTGGAGCCCTGTATTGATATCCTTGACTTTTCCTGCTATTTCCCTCATCGTTCTCTGCAACTGGAAGGATAGGTAATTAAATTAGTTAATTAAATAAGCTTGTGTAATGGAGCCTTATCATTGGGAAACTGGATTTTAATTGCATCCAGGATGTCATGCTGCAGAATGCCCCTGCCCTGCCAGGAGCAAACCAGGTGTGCTGCCAGGAAAGCACATCTGATGCTGTCTACCACAAACTTAGGCTGGGTTTAATTTTTGCATGTGGAAGGGAAGAAGCAGTTGTGCCTGACCTAACCTAGTGCAGCAACAGTCCAGCTTCAACCTGATTTTTTTAGGTCCTTTCAAGGAAGGTTTCTCTCGTTATGCTCTCATAGTTTCTGAGTTTCAGTCCGAGTTTTTTGAGGGAAAGAGACATGATAATGGGAAGATGAGAGGGACTGGCCATAGTGTCCACTCTCTGCTGTATGGTTGAGGAAGAAAGTTATGTATTTCTTTCCATCTGGTAAAAGAAATTGTAACTTTTAGTGAGGGACTTTTCTTCCTGTGAATGGCATTAGGTGTAGGGGCCATACTACCCAGAATCTTGGTGGGAGGCATCCTCAGTGGAGTCCTCCATTTGCTGTTGATCCAGTGGTTGGTAAAAGGTTTCTCCAAAACTGCAGACACAATTTGGAACTGTCTGAGCTGGGGAATTTCACTCTTGTGCTGAATGCACAGGAGATGGGCACTGTTGTTCCAGGGGGCTTGGGTGGTTTAGCATGTTGCAGCACAGCTGGCCAGGTGATTCTGTTTGGGGAATGTGAAAGATTCCATATCCATTGCAATCAGAGACAGAGTGAGAACAGGTGCAAAAAGAGGAATAAAAAACCCTGCTGGCTACACCTGTGTTGTGTGAGCTCTTTGTCTTATGTCTTGGGATGTGTCCCATTCCCTGGTTTGGGACTGACCTGTAACTGAGATTGAAGGTCTTTAAGATGTCCAGCACCACTAAGGCTCCACCTTTTGTAGCTCACAGGGCTTGGCCTTACCAGTGCAAAGGCTTTGAAAGGGACCACAGAAAGCTGGAACTGCAAATCCTCTAAAACTTTGGTGTGCTAAGTGAATGGATAAAAACACCAGCAGGTCTTTTTGATACTTTGTGTAATTTGGTGTTTTCTTGTGCTGTGGACTTGTTTTGATTTGATTCTTTGGTTGGCTCTTGTCTCATGGCTGCATTTTGATATCCCTTGAGGGCTGTGCTTGGGAGACTGGACTGGAAATTCAGTTGAAGGGCTCCACCCTTTCTATGTAATCTTCAGCATCTCCATTAGGAAATGCTTGGGCTAAACCCAGCAGAGTTAAACATCTAAAGGCTTTAATGGCAGCCACTATCTCCACTGTACCTTCCCTTCATGGATTGGCTTTTATCTGCCTGTGGGCTCTGAGTTCCAGGCTTTTACTGTGAGGCCTGTTGTGCTTTTTATTGAAGTGCTTGTCTTGACAGGCTCCTCTGGTCCTCAAAGCCACAAGTGAAATAATTTCCCTCATATGACATGTCTGGAAACCACTGAGAAAACTCCCTTACATTTTGTAGCATTTACTTACACAGATCTTTCATCTCATTTTTAATACACTGCTTTACTGCCCTGAGTGCAGGTAGGACACAATAAAGGTAGAGCTGGGCATGAGCAACCTCAGGATATGGTGCACTGAAAACTGTGTGTTGAATATTTAGGGTAAAGATTCTAGTTTGGAGCATGACCTGTCCCTCCACTGCTCCTCTGGTATTTACTAGCAAGCTCTCAATGTGTGTATTGCAAGTAGAATTGCTGCATTTTGTAAGTGTTTTTCAGGGTTTTCCTTGTCTTTTCTGGGTGGCATTTGGGCAACTGCAGCAATGAGGCATGTGCACTTTTTGTGGTCTGCAGGGCCATTTATCTTGGCTTGTTCTTCCTGTAGAATGATGTTGCACGAGCAAATTAGTTGCTTTTTTTGAAGTGCAAGTCATATCTGTATCCTCCTTTCCATTCCCCTGGAGTCTGGCTGTTGAGCTCTGTCCTGCCAGCTGTGGAAGACAGAGCCTTGCTGCTGCTGCTGCTGCTGCTCACCTGCCACCAGTGCCTCCAGAAGTGAGTCTGTTACTCTGTACTTCTCTTGACATGTCCAGAAGAACAAACAGCATAAAATGTTCTCATATTTGCACTATAGATTACTTTTGGTGGTGAGCTTTTGCATCCCTCTGTTGCAAAGGATATGGGGAGAGCAGGAAGCTGAGGCAGGTGAAAACTGGCTTGGCAGATAACTAAGGAGAGTTCATCCACGTATCTATCCATAAATGAAGCGCCAAACCATGTGGAGGAGGTGGAAGGAAGCTGGTGGAGGAATGGAAAGCTGGTCACTTGTAAAATGTGCTGGCCTGAGCTGCAGTAGTGACTTTTCTTGGAGCCAAGGGTTCTGCTTGATGAAGTTTGCAGGGTCAGATGTGTGTGTGGGATCCAGGGGCAGAGCTTGTAGGAGACTAAAGTTCTATTTTCTCCCAGATTTCTTCATGGTGCAGAAAACAAGAGTTGGATGAATGGGTTGGTGCTGTTGGCTCTGCTTCTGACAGCTTCTGCTGTCTCTCCCTTGGTGGTTTGCTTTCACTGGACCCTTTAAATACGGATACCTTAAGCAGTGAGTTGGGTCTGGTTTCTGAAGTTGCTTTTGCCTAAAGGAGCCTTGTTGGTGTTTGGCATCTTGTGGCAATCAACCTGCATCGTTTGGGATCTTGGGCTGAGTTCCTGGACATGAAGGTGCTGTTCCTTCAGCTGCTTGTGCCCATCACCTTTGGTTGTAGGAGGACACCAAAGCCTGAGAGAGCACTAAGGACTTCCTAGGAGAACACAGCATTTCATGGAGAATGGATGGCAGTAAATTGAAAATACCTTGACTGTTTTCTACTGGGAGTGGGCACAAGCTCAAAATCTTCTTCAGTCCTTTCCTTTTCTTACCAGATTTTGTCTTTCCCTCTGCTCCCATATGTCAGATTTGACTCCACATCTCCCTTTCCACTGAAAGTTGTTTTTGTCCTTGGGAGAACATAACCCTCCACCATTTATTTATGGGGAGAAATGAGCCTTTCTGTGCTGGGAGGGAATTATACCTGGAGGAGGCTGAAAGTATATTTTTCCCATTTTCAAGTAGAACTCATGTGCAGGGGCAGGAGTGCAGCTTTCCCTGGCTGCTTTTAGGGTTCTCTTAAGCTTCAGTTCTTCCCTGGCTTTTCCCATTCAAAAAACTTTGGGGTTGAAACAATCCACTCAGGACAAAGCATGTGCATGGCCTGGAGTGTAGAAACTATCTGCTCTGTATCGTTGAGAGTATCCATTTATTATCTTTTAAACTCTAACATTCAAATATTTAAAACACCATTCTTGTCCACACTGGTACTTCTGCTGTCTGGGGGTGGAGTGTTGAGGTTTTTCTGTGTTTTTTTTTTCTTTGTTTGGTTTGGGTTTTTTGGGAGTGGGTGGGGTGGGTATTTGTTTTCTGTTGGTTGGTTTTTTTTGGTTGGCTCTTTTAAATAATTTTGCCCAGTATTAATGTTTGTGTGTCTACATGGTGTAAAATTATATATTTTTTTCCTTCCCTTTCTTATCTGGCTTAGTTTTCAGACACAGAGTTTCCCCACTCTGTGACATAATGTGGCTTCTGGAACCAGTATAATGCCTGCAGAAGGAGGGAATGCATGGCAGGTGGGGCTCTAGATGAAGTCTGAGTGCCTCTTTGCCATAATGGATCCTTGCCTGATGAAGACAGCAACATAACACTGCCAAAAAAATGGAAACCCTCTTTTCATAGACAGCCCCCTAGTTTTCACAATGATTTCCTAGAAAGATGAGAACGTTCTTATTTGTGAAAATATGAAAGCAGTATTTCACCCTTGCAAACAAAACAAAGCCCAAACTTCTTATAAATATTTCTGGCTGGCTCAGGTGTTGAATATGCTGTTACCATGCTAGATAAGTGTTTTACCTTTGGCAAAAATAAAGGGGAGATCTTTGTTCTGGCAGTCACAGAGCGACAGTCACTTACCTGTGTAAATTAGTGTTATTACAGCCCTTTCTGAAAAGTTGCCTTTGACTTTGCTTTTCCCTTTTGTTTTTACACCTTTCAATTTCTTTACCTACCAGAGTCTGGCCATTGTGAGTGCTTTGCCTGCTGAGGCATATGAAAAATCTGCTTTTGTTACCACAGTTCTGCATTGAATGCAGTCCCTTGATACAGTGCCTTTGTGTGGATTTGGTCAAGTCTTTGCCTCTGATCTGCCTGGGATTATTAATTCTCTGTTGTAGTTAATGGCCACTTTGTCTTTCTCCTGCAGTCTCCATGAAAAAAATCTCAGGGCCTTTTGTAAATGTGCAGTGATCAGTAATCTGAGCTGTGTGTGGTTTGTCTCTAGAATAGAGTGCAGTGCAGTTTGGGCCTGGTTCTCAAACCTTCCAGTTTATCAGTTTTTCTTAGAAAACGTGAGATTTTAGCAAAACTGCCTTCTGTTAAATGGGCCTAGAAAACTTGTGGTTTTAAAGACAACTTTTTGTGAGAGTTGTAGCTGCCAGATGGAAATTCAGTTGTGGCTATGGCTGCCTGTGTTAGTCTGTGATGGGCAGAGGAGCAGGTTCAGAGGTTGGGCACTGCAGAGTCTGCAGGGACCTGGTGCCTTCTGATGTGACCTCTCCCATGGAAAGCAGCTGATACCTGACCTTTTATACCAGGGTTTGCAGCTTAACCAGGGGGATCTGCCCTGTATCCACATCCTCTGAGATGTGGGTGGATATGTGGGTGGATGGGGGTCCTGTCACTGCTCTGAACGGGCTAAGAATGATCTTGAATATTGACTTTCTGTTTTGCACTTGGTGATCTGGACTACCAGGACATGAATGCAGGAAAGGTGAGTCACAGTTTTGTCTCTGGTGAGAAGAGGGAAACTTGGGAAGCAGCAAGAATTTGGGGGCAGGAAGGGACCTTCCCGTGCAGTTTGAGTTACCTGGGTGTTGCACTTTTGCTGTCTGTGTGCTGCTCCCAGCAGAGGGGAGGAACAAAGTTACCTGAAAGGATCATCTGCAGTGGAGCCAGGGACACCAAAAGCAGCCTGAGAGCTTCCAAAGTTAGGATTGAATCACGAGATGGGAGTGCATCATGTCAAAGCTGTGGTCAGGCAGCAGTGCTGAGCCAGCTGGGTTGAATGCAAAGGGAAGCACAGGAACCCTGGGATCAGTGTCACAACAGCTGCTGCTTTCTGTGGGGTGGGATTCAGCCTTGCAGTCAGAAATAACCAGAGCTAAAATTAAGTAGCATTTTCCATCTGTTTTTGTAAGATGCACTGTCTTGTGGTCAGTTTTTTAATAACGAGACTATGACTGAAGTGGCCTGTACTGTTGCTGATACCTTTTAAAATTACACTAAAATTAAGAGTGAAGGTAAAAAGCTGTTGATATCAGTTTACTCTTTCTTTTAAAAAAAGGAGAAAGCTGGGACATCTTTTTGTGGTGCTCCTGCTGACTTTAAAGGCCATATCCTGCCTTTTCAGAAATCCTGGACAGCTCTGGTGGTGCTTCCAGCTTTTTGTAGCTAATTGCCTGTGCTGTGTGCAGTTTGCCTGTAATCCCAGGTGTGAGGCAGCCTGCCTGGCTCACAGCTGTAGTGCTGTATTCCCTGTGTGTGTGTGTGTGATCTGCTCCTTCTATTAATTGCTTCCAAAGGCCAGCACAGCTTCCAATGTGACTTAATCAACACTGCCAGGAGATTGTCAAAATGTTGCAGGGCTGACAGGAACCCTTGCTGCTTTCCTGGGGACCCGTAGAGAAGTGACCTTTTACATGTGAATTTAAATTTCTAGTTTAGGGGTTTTGCCTGGACTAAGCTGTGTTCCTTCAGCCTGTTCTCAGTGTCCTACCCCTTCCTGCTTTCCCCTGCTGCAAGTTTGCTGTGATTGGTCTCTACAATGGGATCAGGCTTTAGAGATAGGTGTTTTACACCAGCATGGGGTGGTGAGCCAAAGACCCAGCTCCATCCTGATTTATTAACTGCCTCTGCTTGTGCATTTGTGGGTTCTCTTTTCTTTCCAGCAGCGTGGCTCCGTTTCCTGTTCCTGCTTATGTTTCTTTGCTCAGCAGTGATAGTGAATACTGGGGACAGTGAGCAGGGAAAAAGTCCTCTGGGTTGTTCTAGCACAGCATGGAAGGCTTTTGGAGTGCTGCAAGTGTGGGGAATGCCCACACAATTTGGAAATTTTGTGTTTCTAGGTGCAGGTGTCTGTCTGCTGCCTCTGTGACCTTGAATGTCCCTTGAGGCAAAATGTACAACCCCAATTGTGCCTTCCCCAGGAGCTGCAGGTACCTTTCTTGGGAAGCTCCATGCACAGGGAACACCATCCCTGGGTGCTGGGAAAGATGGGACAGGAAGGGCTTGTCGATATGGTTGCCTAGTAAAAAATACTGGAGATGTAAAACCTGTGAGGGAAATAGAAATGAAGGGCAGCTTTGAGATGTGATCATGGCAGGCAGGAAGACGGTGATGAGCTGCTGGAGATGGGTTGAAAGACAGAAAACTAAAGGATCCAGGAATGCAGCCCCTCTCCACCCTGCCAAGGCATCAGGGAAAAAAATAGAGAACTGGTCTTTAGAGTTTGGAATATAGGATGATATGGTGATATAGCAGTTCTCATAGGCGACATGCAAAGTCTGTAGGTTTTGTATCTTACGCCGGTTGGTCACTGTAAATTCAACACAAAAGGAGATATAATGTATTGTAATAAGGTCCTTGCTAGCTCTTACCACTCTTACCTCTCTTATCCCTCTTAGCCTTTTTACCTCCCTTACCTTATACCTTCTCTCTTTGGGGCATCCCTTCAGCCAAGGCTGGTGGCTGAAGGCAAAGCCCTCTTTACCCACGACCCTTGCAATAAACCCAGTGTTTCTAGAACATCTCAGGTCTGCAGAGTTCCTTCTCCCTGCCATCCACAGATGTTCCTACACCTGAGGTTCCTGCCCTTAGGCAGCCAGAGTGAGCCAAGGCAGGCTCTCCTGGAACAGGGAGAGATTCCTGGCTGCAAGTTCAGTGTCCTCCCTGCTGGGCCCCGGCAGCTGGGAGCTGATCTTAGTGTCACCCTGCCCAAATTAGGGGCAGTCTGGAGGTGGCAGTGCCTTATCCAGTTGCTGCCACTCTGTCAGCATTCAGACACCCCGTGGGCTTTGTCTGTGCTCTGTCCTTGGGGCCGGCATGGCCGGGCTGCTGTGCAGGAGGCGCAAAAAGGGAGGTAGGAAAAGTTTCCTCTGTGGCAGGAATATCTTCATCAGGACTGGGCTCTCCTTGGGAGGCAGATTTGGGGAGCTTTCTGCTGGCAGAGCCTTGTTTTGCTGGCAGAGAAGTTGGGAGAAGAGGGTGTTTTGGTCCCGTGGGATCTGGCAGAGCTGCGCGTGGTCTGAAGAGAAGCGTGGAGGTTCCATGTGGTTCTTTGTGTCAGGAGGGATGGGGGCTTAATACACAAATTTGCATTAATTTCATTAAAACATTAGCATTGTTTTCTTCCATTTTAGTAAATTGCTCAGAAGCAAGGTATTTTTGTTAGGAAGAGTAGAGATATTTTTTTGTATTAAAATAAAAGAGTTAAGTGCATCACCTTATTTGAACTTTGGGGGACAAATCTAGTTTAGCTGCATTTAGAAGTATTCTGGCTTGAAATATCTGCATCCTTTTTTTCATATACATACACCGTGCCGTGCATTCACTGCCCAGAGGAACTTAGCAGCTCCCCTCTGCATTTGCAGAGCACTGATAACAGTGATGCCCTGAACTTACTGAATGAACACTTGGCATTCCCAGAATGACAGCACATAATGAAGAGTGCTCCATCTAGAAATAAGGCTGGTGGTTCCTAAATAAGTCTGACTTAATTGAAGTTTAGGCATTTATAGTCCTAGCAGGGTTTTAAAAATCAAAATTCAGTTTCCACACAGATTGTCTTGTGCCTCCTGGTGGCATCACAATGAAAATGAGAAGGAATGCTGAAAAGGGGAACTTAAGAATTTCTTTACCGTGCATCTTTATTCAGGAGGTCAAATCTCAGCCTGAGGACATTGTGTTCTCTTTGCAGTCAGGAACCAATGGGGCATAAACCATCAGGTCTCAAAATATGAGGGTGGGGTTTGTTGCTTGCAGTCCATAAGGAGGATTTTAGTGGTGGTCAGTATCATGCTATGAATCAGAATTAAGTCACCTCTTGGGACAGCAATTGAGAAAGGTGAGAACCTTGTTTAAAGCACCTGTTTCATTATTCTGTGAGGGAAGGAGTGGGGATTGCAGTGTATTCTTCTTCCCTGTCCCCTCCTCTTCTGTGGCAGTAGGATCTCTGTCTTTTCCACCTCTATGAGACAGGAAAACAGCAAGTCCAGATACAGGGTTTTGTAAACACAGACTATATGCTAATGTCAAGCCTGTGGTATGTTTTTCCAGTGGGAAAGGGGAATAATGACTGCTCCTGAAGGGGAGAGCTTGCAGGGATACTGTGACCATTATTTAACTGTTCTTCCTTTCCTTTCCTGAGAAAAGCTTCCCCAGCAAACCTTATTTATTTGGAAGTTCTTGCTTTTCCCTGAAAAGAGTCTGGGACGCCTCCCAAAGGGGACTGCACTACCACAAATGCTGTCACAAAGTCATTTTAGTTCATGCTTGCACAGAGCTGTCACTGAAAATATGGGGCTGTTGTGGTTTCGTGCCTTGTAACCAAAGTCATCTGAGTTTAAGGGGAGATGTGCCTTGGAGAGTGGGAAAGTGCTACAGCAGTGCTGATGCTTTTTTTTACTGACAAGCTCTGTGAAAATACTGAAGAACTCTTCAGTGTTTGTCCTCAAGTTTAGTTCTTTCCTAATGGCAGGATGTAGGGAAGTATTTTGACATCCATTTTATTTATGAAGCGTGCTTTATTGAGCTTCCCAATGAGAGTTGTAAGTTTAGGACAGATTTGTGTTCACTAGATCATGGCACATCTATTTTATCAAGTGGAATTAAATACATTTTCATCTTTATTTGTTATGTCTCCCTGGGATTCCCTGAGGATTTAATAAGGTCAGTAGCAAGTCGCAAGTTCTGCAGCTGGAAAGGGTGGTGTTGAGTGATGGTCATGCTGTCAGAAAAGGGGTTTGTTTTTACAGTTTGGTGTCTGCTCTAGGCTGGGGTGATCCTGCAGGCAAAGCTCACACCCCTTCCTTCTGGAGGAACAAGCACTCTGAGCTTGTTCTTACCACAGAATTGGAGTTTCTTGCTAAAAGTTTCCAGCTACTTCTGTGGTAGCTCTGTTTAATAGGAAGCTATAAAAGGATGTTACTTTGATTTTATTTTCCAGTGTGGCTGCAGTTCTTCATGCCATAAACTGTGGTCCTGTTCTGAAATGGATCTACCAGATGTCTGTTATTATGAACACCATCCCCAACCCCTACATACACACCAGCTTTGCATTTATTACGTTCTTTCTGGTTTATTTTTTTGTTTTCTGCAGTGAGTGACCTGCAAGAAGAAGGTAAAAATGCCATCAATGCACCAATGAACCCAAGTGCTGTGGACATCCATCCAGAAGACACACTGTTAGGTAAAGTTTTTGTGCTGCAGAGATGGTTCAGATGGTTCATCATTTCTTCACTGCTGAATGTAGATTGCCCAGTTGGAGCTGAGAGGGTTGGGAGTGACAATTGAAAAAGGTTGCATGTTACTTGTAGACTAGGAATTAAAAAAGCTAAATGGAGTTTGAAGAGCAGTGCCAAGCAAGGTGGTTTATGGACTCTCTCCCACGTCCATCCCCATTCCCTCACTCTGAGATCCTACAAGAGAAACAACATAATTTAATAGCAAAAAGTGTTAACACCTGATGAAATAAACCACTTTTGTCTTTCCTGGCCATGTGTCTCTTAATCTATGGAATTAGTTAAAGCACTAATACCATTCTATAATTAATTAAAAAGAAGTAAATCGAACATCAGGACAAATAATAAAATAGTAGATTAAAAGCAGAAAGTGTCAGTCACTTGCATTTTCTGATTAGGAGAGTAGTAGGAAATGAAAAAGTACTTTTTTCCGAAGATGTGGGCAAGGTATGGGCTGGACCAGGAGTGTCTCCAGTGATTTCTTCTGGATACCACAACAGCTGCCTATGTCCTTAGGACTGCTGCTGAAAATACATGATCACCAGTGAATATTAAACAGAGTTCTGTGGTAAATCATGTTCTGTTCTGGGTCAAGTCCTGTTCAGGGTTAGTGTTTTGGGTGTGTGGTGGGTGTCACTTCCTTATGATGGACTGCCTGACTCACCCTGGGCAATAATGAGGAAGTAAAGGAAAAGGGGGGGGGGAAAGCAGCAAAATAATTAATGTTTTGGGGTTTTTTTTAATTGGTTTGTGGGATTTTTTCAAGTGTGTTTAGGTAGCACAGTCTTATTTTATTAATAAAAATGAAGAGCCCTGGAAAATACTGACCCCATATGTGTGGATGAGGTCTAAGGTGTAAGCAGTTAGACACTGATTACTAAACACTGTGTGGTCAGTCTCATGTCCAGGATGTGTCATGTTTCCCATCTGACAGCAGTGGAATCTGGCACTGCAGGGAAGTCACTGTAGGCTGGTCCACTGCCAGGTTTTAAAGGGTTCCACTGAGCAGTGGGACAATGGCCTGAGCAATGGTGAGACCAAAATCCCTCCTCTATTGTCCTGATAGAAAGAAAGAATTGAAAAAATCAACAGGAAAATAGGATTGCATATGGCCTGCCTTCTGGTCATTAGAGAGAGCACTTCTCACACATCTCATCAGCAAAAGAAATAAAAGACTTTACACCTGTGGAATCTGTTTCATGTTCTTCCCCCATGCACCAGCACAGCTGATTCAAAGTGGGGTGACTTTATTTCATAAGCATAATCAAAGGTTGAGGAGTTCCTGCACTCAGGAGCACCTGTGAGACCAAGTTTTGGGGAACCAGAGGGTGGAGGCACAAACTCTCAGCCCAAATCTCAACAGCTGCACTGAGTGTGGTGCATTAGGCTCATATATTTTCCCAGGTGCTGCATTTTGGGACAGGTGTCTTCAATTAGAGGTTAAATTCAAACTGAGCAGAAGGAGAAAAGTAGTTCATTGGGGTTTTTTTTGGTGTGTTCCTATGAATGTCCCCACATGAGGAGAGGGATTTTCCTGAGTCATTTTGCACAGGGCAGGGCTAGAGCAGGGGAAGGTCAGGGGGGACAGTCCTGGTTTAGGGAAGTGGGGCTTTGCTGACTTTCTGTGTGACACTTGGGTCATGGGGCATCCCCTGGCTGAGAGGGTGAGTAGGCACTGCCATTTCTCCATCAGCTCACCATTCATGGTGTGGGGTTGTTGCAGTGCACATCTGAAGTGGGTCTCACCAAGGTTTCCCCTCTTTGCCTGAACAGAGGAGAATGAGGAGCGCACTATGATCGATCCGAACTCAAAAGAAGACCCCAAGTTCAAGGAACTGATCAAGGTAAGAAATCAATGTTTTGTCCTTCTTTAAACCTTTATCTGGTGAGCTGGAGTGATTTGCCAACTGGTCACCCAAGGACACAGTTGAAGAATGGCAGCTTGTTACTGGAGTGTAGCTGTGGAAACTGAGATGAAGGTCAACAGCAAGGTAAGGCTAAAAGCAACAGTGAGGGGGACAAGGGAAGGCTGAATGTCAGAGTGCTCGTGGAGTTATGGAGAGCAAAGCTCCATTGTCCGTTTCCATCCTTGTGGTTATCACAGCAAGGCTTGGCTTGAGTCTGTCTGCAGCCCCTGCACATAAAATGTAGGTACCTTCTGTTTGTGAAAGCTGGGAAGGACCTTTGCAAAGCATTAGTGAAGTTTCAGGAGAAGAAAGAATAGGACTGAAATGTTGGGGGACAGGGAGGGGATCTCTTGTGTCATGTCTTGCCCTACATTGTGGCCTCAGTTTACCTGTGTGCTGGGTCAGGCAGTTCTGAGTCTGCCTTGTCACTGGACACAGCTGTCCAAGGGGTTGATAAGGTGTGCCCAGATGTGCTGATATTTAAATGAGACTTTCTGACTCAGCAGAGCCCACAGTTCCTGCCTGGCATGACAGAGGACTTGCTCTGGAAGGACTCGTGTTTAGGAGAACCTTTTCTGTGCAGAAAGTTGTTGGGGTTAACAGACTGCAAAGCTTGAACATGAAGAGGAGGGATGGCAAGCCTGAACAAGTGTGATCTCTTTCAAAAAGGCATTTGTGCTGGTGATACACTTCTCACTACACTTTCTTCTCATTTCTTTAAAATAATTGTAAAAATAATTTTTTGTTGGAAACGAAAATACAGCTCTATCTGTGTGGCTATGAAAACTTTGGATAGTGCACACCATTTCCTGAGAGGGGGCTGAGCTTGGGCATATTCCCTGCTGGAAACCTGATGCAACCTGGCTGCACACAGAACCCTGTCTGGTTCCCCAGAGTAAACTGCTTCAGTAAATGAGCAAACTGTTTACCTGGTACCTCTTTAAAACAAGCCCAGTGATCTGTTATTACCACTGCAATGATGTGTTCAGCATCACAAAACCACATCAGAGTGAGTTTAGGCTCAGATTTCTGTCATTCTAATTCACTGGGAGTGCATTGTGGTTTTAAATTAAGTGACTGCAGATTCTTTCTTTGTCAGTACCTAAATCCATCAACTCTCTCAAAGGTGCAGTGGTCTTGCATCACCCTCTCAGAATGTAATGTGGTTTCTCTGCTAGTGGAGCAGTGATATTATCATCTGAACAAGAGTCATTGCAGTGGAGGAGCCAAATGTACTCTGTGATTCAGGAGACTTGATACTGGAGACCACAATTGCTCTTAAATTGTGAATTTTCCTGCTGAGTTTAATATGAGTTTCTGAGTCTTTCCTAGATGCTGTAGTCCAGCAAAGTTATATTTTTTCAGACTAAAAACCTGAAAACCTCCAGGAGGAATGGAACCAGGCCCAGAATAGAACTTGAGGATAATATTTGAGTGCCTTGCAGAATCAGGTCCAGGGTCACTAGGCCAGTGCACACTTGCACAAGGGAGAGAGTGGAATGGAATCACCTGGTGCAGGGAGCAGCATGGAACTGGAGATTGTTTCCTTGGGATCATCCTCAAAGGAGAGATGTGTTCTCTAGAGTGCCTGTGTAATTTGGGTAATTGCCAATGACTTGCATACCTCTCAGCAGTTAGAGGTTTTAGAGATTCAGCAGCATTGATGTGAATTCACACTGTGTTGGTGTGAACCCGTAACCCCTAAATTATGCTGGAAAACGTTATACTACAGAGTTTGGATAATGCAAAAAAAAAAAAAAAAGAAAAAAAAAGTAATTTATTCCTCATTTTCTGTTCTTTGCTGGTTAATGGCATTTTCCAAAGCCCCAGTGCTGAGTGAGAATTGCTGTGCTTTAGAAACCCAGCCAGCAGAAAAGTGCCTGCCCCACAGAGCCTGAAAGGAAAGCTCTCCATGGACTGGTGAGGAGTGGGAACTTGAATAGGTGGAGGTTTTTATAGTTCCAAGTGTTTCCTTCTCTCTCTTTCCCCTCAGAGAGGAATGTGCCAGTAGCAGGAGGAGATCCTCATGCCTTTTCAAAGCTGGCAGTGGGACCCAATTTCACTGGGGCCAGCCCAGATCTCTTTCAGCACCAGAGTTAAATGTGCCAAGCTTTGCCATCACTGATGCTGAGTGTTCCTGTCCTGCCAGTCCCAGGCAGTGGGGTAAATGGATCTCAGTGCAGAGATATCTGCTGCTGACTCTGCTTTAGTGCCTATTTGTCTTCACCAAATGTTGGTTTAATTTCTGCTAACCTCACGCCATAGGAATTATGTGCATTGTGGGTTGGGCGTTTGGAAGTGAATTTGACAGAGCTTTTGTAAGTCTAGAGGGACAGACTGTAGAGCATTGTGGTGATACTGAGTCCAGCAGATGAAAAACACAACAAAAAAGCCTCATTCCTCTCTCTTAGTAAAGCAAATATACAGAGAATCTCCTCATTGAAAGCTGCTTCGTTGGGGATGTGAAAATACCTGCTTTAAGTCTTCTTGCACATATGAAAAACATTGTGCCTGGAAGTGTTGTTTATCACCATGGACAGTTTTCTAAAAATAGTCCCAGTTTGTCAGCGTGAAGTGTCCAGCAAAGTTCCCTCTCTGGCCAGCAGCTTTTTCAAACTCACTTCATTTGCCCTGTGTGTATTGAAAATTTGGGACGTGGCTGAACAGACCTAAAGATGAAAATTCAGATCAGGGAAAGAGAGATCAGTTCCTGGTTTTCTTCATGTGTGTATAAATATTGCATTCACAAAATGCTCTATTTCTAGTGTCTGAAATGCGTGTGCTTCTTTTACTTGCTGTCCAATGTTTGCCCACTTTCTGTATTTCGGTAGGAAAAAAAATATGAAAAAGAGCTGCTGCTAATTGAATGCAAAATTTTAGGACATGTCCTTGCAAGAATTGGGTCCTGTGTGAAAGTGCCTTGACCACAGGCAGGAAGCCACAGTTGTAAGGCTGTTTTCCTCCCTGCAAAGCTTTCTGTAAGATTGGGTTAGAACTGTGAGAGCTTCTAGCCTCTAAAAGACTCATTTAAACTTTATATACATTTAAACTTTATATCCAGATCCAAACACTGCTGCTCTAGACACAGCCTGAAAAGAGTAAACACTCTCATTTGTAGTAAAAACATTCACTGTCCTGGAAGATACCAACTTCTCCCATGTCTGGTTTTATGGCTTTTTTTTTAGATTTACTGAGGTGAAGAGAAAACCAAAATTAAGCCACTGTCCTTTGGCATGTGGTTTGTTGGTGTGACCAGATTGAGACCAAGCTCCCTAAAAGCTCTGTGATCTGCTTTTGGCCACAAGAACCCTTCTTCCCCTTGCTTACAGGATGCCAGAGCTTCATGCACTGCCACGAGACCTGAATATGAATTTTTGCTGTTAATTTTCATGCTCAGCCCTGAAGCCAGTCTCATACCTTTGATCTCTGCTTCCTAATTCCCCCAGAAGCTGAGGGGAAGTGGCTCATTGAAGCCAGGGTTTTTCTTTCTGTGCTGTTTTTGGTGGTTGGGCTTCCTGTTTTCCCATTGTGCCAGATTTTTTTTTCTTGTATTTTGTGTCGTTTTGCATTTTTTTCCACGACTGTGGGGTCCTCATGCCCTTGAACTCTTATTTTTTTTTACAGCTACAAGTGCAAGTCTGAGCATTTGGCCCAGTTCAAAAGTGCTTTAGATGAGTGCAGATATGGATGAAATGTCAGGCATGGTTGTGAGGACATAAGAATATCATATGAAATTTTTAAAATCACACCACTAGCCCCAAATATTATATGTGTTATATATCCATACGTGTGTTATATCCATACACNCATACGTGTGTTATATATCCATACGTGTGTTATATATCCATACGTGTGTTATATATCCATACGTGTGTTATATATCCATACGTGTGTTATATATCCATACGTGTGTTATATATCCATACGTGTGTTATATATCCATACGTGTGTTATATATCCATACGTGTGTTATATATCCATACGTGTGTTATATATCCATACGTGTGTTATATATCCATACGTGTGTTATATATCCATACGTGTGTTATATATCCATACGTGTGTTATATATCCATACGTGTGTTATATATCCATACGTGTGTTATATATCCATACGTGTGTTATATATCCATACGTGTGTTATATATCCATACGTGTGTTATATATCCATACGTGTGTTATAATATTATAGAAAATAATACTATATTATTATTTTCTTCTATAGAAAAGCAGCTTTTTATGAGCCCAAAATTGAGCTGCAGTTGTGTGAAGTTGCTGGCACAGGAAGGAAGGAATGGGTAGAGGAGTGTGAGATCAGACACATCGAGGTTAAGCATCTTTTCATGCAGAGGAAAAAGCTCTTTTCTGCTTCCCACCAAGCACCAAAGTGCCTGTGTCAGGCTGCTAAAATTTGGAGACATTCAGGTTATTGAATATTTTGTGCTCCTGCATTTTTATAAAGGGAGAAATCACAAAGAAGCAGAGAGAGCTGGCTTTCCACGAGCAGAGTCAGAAGCTATTTCTGCATGTTCATCATTTCAATGAGCAACGTGGTGTTTCCTCTGTAAAAGTTAAAAAAAAAATCTGTGCTGAAAATTTTTTCCAGGTTTCTAATTAAGACATAATCAAGAAATCAAGAAAGGCTTGGGATATTTTTCATTGCAGTACTTTTCAGCCTTCAACAGCTCTTGTAGAAAACCACCAGGATTTTTTTTTTTTCTTTTGTAAATTCACTTTTTCTAGTGGAGCTGGAGTTATAATCTGAATAGCAGAGAAGTTAGAATGTTCTTTGGGATATTTTTTCTTTGATTTGGGCCATAAACTATTAAATAATAAGATAAATACAGCTAGACCTGTTTAATTTGTGTCTTTTTTGGTAGTTTTTTGACCTGAAGTTTTTCAGTGCTAAATTTTTGTGAAACATTTAATTAGCACATAGTTGTAACTATTTTCTTTTCTTAAGACCCTGTACTGTGATTCCTGTGGAAGTGGGATCTTGGATCTTATATTTTATTCTTTTATTTTTAATTCCTTGGCATTTTTTAGATTCTGACTTCAGTACCATTCAGCACAGGACAAACAAAATAAAATCTTTATTAATAGTTTCAAAGAGCTTAGCATCATCCTGAGTCTTCCTTTGACAAAGCTTTTGAGGAGTTCTTGAAATCCAGCCTCTTCTGAGAGGGATGGTAATGGGATCTAATGATTAAATATCTTCTGCTGAGCTTCAGATCATTTTTGAAAGCCTGTTCTGTAAATCTCACAGAAGACCTAAACCTTTTATGATTTTGATTTCTTCAGTTGATTTTTTTATGGATTTCTTTGTGTTTCAAGCTTGTTTAATTATGGAATTAGACAATCACCTTTGAAAATCTCTTTCTGCATGACGATTTATTCTCTAGGACTGATTTTTCTGTATAACTGGTGAAGTTTTTGAGGTGAAAGATAATTTTGTGCTTCTCATTGGCTTCCAGCTGGGGTAATCTTCTGCTGACAGGGGAGGAGTGGGGTGAGGATGCTGCTGCTGCAGAGCTCATCCTTGTGCATCCATCTGTCCTCAACCACCTCCCCTCTTCTTGTACCTGTGTGAAAGGAGAACACATCTGGCACAAGTTGCTGATGTTGAATAGTGAATAACTTATCAGAAAACCTTTATTTTCCAAGGCAGGTCTTTGGAAGAGTCATTTTTATTGTTGAGGTTTGTAATCCCTCTGGAGAGCTCAGAGAGGAAAGGGGATTTCCATAGGTGAACACTGATGCTGAGCCTTGCTTTCCATGGACTGAGCACTTGCCAAATCACTCAGCTAAAATCTGCCTCTTCCATCCTGTCCCTATTTATAGAGCTGACTTTCAGCCCTGTGTATTTTGAGCATGCTTTGGAAGCACTAAAAACGTGGATTAGAGGTACATGAGGAATTTCATGTTTGGATTGTAAACTTTTCCACGGTCACTAAGCCCAGCCAGACTTATTTGAGGTTTTTAGGCTGAATGAACATCAGTAGCCAGGTGGAAAAAACATAAATGTCCTTGTGACCAACATATTGAAATGCTCGTATTCCCTAGGATTCCCAAAGTGGGTGTTTTCCACTGCAAACCTGCATATATTTTGTTTATTTGCTTTTATTTCACAGTCTCTCGTTTATTAAAACCCCAGAACTTAGCCATCATAACTGCCAAGAAGAGGCAGAGATATTGGATCTAATCAGAAGGGTGAATTTAAAGAACCTGCAACTTTATATGATGCAAATTAAGATTTAAAGATTAATAATCTTTAAATGAAGCTGATTGTTTGTAGGTGGTTCTAGTCAGTGGAATTCTGATGTCTGTGATTGGCAATATTCTTCTCTTATAGAACTAAGGAAGCAGCAGGAGTTAACATTGTATCTCTTCCCACAGATCTGTGTTATCTTTGGGAAAATAATTTAAATTTCCAGTAAATTGGAGGAGAATGCTACTACCAGCTTCAAACAGTCAAAGCTTGCTTTCCTGTAACTAATTTGGAATAATTGTCTTTGGCACCTGGGAAACTTAGCTCCTTTTCTTTTTCAAGATTCTTTTGTGCTCAGTCATGTTTTACAGGTGACTGAATGATTTTTATAGTTATGGTAGTCAGCATAATGGGAACTGTTAAAATTGTAAAATGATTTTCAGATCCTTTTAACCAAGATCTTAATTCTCGACTTTTGTATTCTGCAACAGCTGGGGATAAAATACTTTGTCCTGTTGTCAAGACCTGAATTAAAAACAACAGCGGACAATGAGATGCTTTTTAGTCTATTTTTTCTTTTTTTTTAATTCAGGTCTTATCTCTGCAAAGTGGAAATACATAAATATGCTTGCAGCTTTGTAGTCCTGGATACTGCTGTGAGTGAAAGGAAGAGTATTTCAGTTGGTGAAGTGCTTTTTCTGTGCTTGCAGGTTCTGATTGACTGGATTAATGATGTGCTGGTGGAGGAGAGAATCATTGTCAAACAGCTTGAAGAGGACCTTTATGATGGGCAGGTGCTGCAAAAGCTGCTGGGTGAGTCCACACAAGAGAGGGCAACCCCAAAGACTGGGAGGGCCCAAAATGAACATTTTTTTAAAGCTGCACACTGTGCAGTGACTCAACATCTCAGGGAGATGGTTGTTTTCACTGAAAGCTGCCTCTCCATCTGAGAAGGGGAGGAAATCCAGATGGTTCCTGGGTATATTTCATGGACTAACTGTAGGTCCAGACAGCTGAAATACAGGGTGGAAAAGGAGTGAAGAGGTTTGTGTTGATGGTGCCAAGCAGAAGCCGTGCAGCCCAAAATTTTGTCAGTGTAGTTTGCTTTTGAAAGCTTTTGGGCTGAGGAGAGCTGTTTTGAGGTCCTGTTACTTTCTGGGGGAAAAAGAGAAAAAGAGAATGCATGGCAGCAAGCATGTGCTCAAAATGTTCACTTCTGTGTGAATGACACACAAGGGAATACACTTGGATGAGAATTTGGGATTCTGCATCTCCCTTCCATCTCTGCAATGTGTGTGTTGGTGCAGGGAGCACAGTGGAGAAGACTCAGGTTGATGCTGTGATTTACTAATTTCCTTCATTCTGGGCCTCTGACTGGAGAGCAGATGCACCTCCCCTGACCTGGAGTTACCACAGCTCAGCCCCAGCAGTGTCTTTGTTCCTTCCTTCCTCTTCCTTCACCTTTCAGGAAAAACTAACAAGGTGTGGTTATTAAACTTCAAGTAACAGTTAAACCATTCCTTGTGAGTGAGAGGCCTTTTGTCTTGATAGCCAGTCCCCAAAAAAACTATGAAACACAACAGTTTTCACTGGGCTTATGCTGATGCAGTTTGAAATATTAGTAAATGGCTGATGGAGGTGGAGCTCCTTGTTTAATTAATTTTATCAAGGTGCAAGCAGTGCCACTCAGAGAAGCTGGAATGGTCTGCTGTGTGTGATGTTGGTGTGAAAGGACATAAATTTGTTTGCTGACTAACAGCTAACCTGGGCTGAGAACAGGCAGGAGCCCTAACACGTAACTGAAAATTTAATTTGCTTGTTTTGATAATCTTGATAAAAGAATATTGATAAAAATTCCCTACTTGAGATTGCTAGAAATAGTCAAGATGTTCAAAGCATTTGTTAGTTGATAAATTGCAAGTCTTTTCTCTTTGGGGAACTAGAATACTTTTGTATTTTTTCCACTTAAAAAAACCCCAAAAAAATGTTATCTTCAGCTAGATAAAATATCCAGAAGAAGCATACTCTTGAACTTGAAAGCAGAAATATATGCATTATTGGAATAAGAGGAATTTTGACAACTCTGACACATTTCTGAAAGAGTCTTCCGATTCTTTGGCATCTCATTTTGTGAAGTCAGTTTTGGTGAAGTGTGTTTTTTTGTTTTAGAGAGTGGAATAGTGTATAATTGGGATATGGCCAACCAGTCCTGAGCCCCTGGACAGATCAGCACAGTGAGTTTGGCCACATTTTTCATGGGTACAGAGAGAGAACAGAGATCAGCTGTTCCCATTGCTCTGGTGGCTGGAGGACTCTACTCCACCTTCTTCAGCTCCCTGATTTTTCTTTTTTTAGAGAATTTTAGCTCCTGTCTCTTTTGCAAGGGCCACAACAAGAGAGGATGAAGTTGAAGAATGAGTTGTCTACAACTTTGGCCACAAATAATTATGTCACGTAAACAGAACTGAAATTTCAGTAATGGAATTTTACACATTTTCCTGCATTATTTCATTTTGGAAGTAATCAACTATGATGTGACAATGTCAACAACATGACAAGGTTGTACCAACTTTTACAATTAGTTCCACTGAGCTAATCTTGGCTCATACGAATCTTGAGGGTTTGAGGATGCAAAATGTGCTTTACCTCAAATTCATAGCTTCAGCTGACCTGAAATAAAGCTTATCAATGTTCACACAAAATATTTCCCATTTATTGTCCTAAACTAACTTCAAAATGTCCTTTACACCTGTGCAGATTCCTTGTGCAGTGAAGGGTGTGTTGTGCCAAATGCTTTTCTTCAGTGAAAGAAATTGGGAGGTATAATTAATACTGATGCTAGCTTGATGTCCGGCTGAAAGTTGTTACATATTTTGACACCTGATTGATGAGCATGTTCAGCCAGCCTTTCCCACTCTTGTCACATTTTTATTGGACCTGACACGCTCTGGTGGTGAAAGCTTTACTTTCAGCTATTTTTCCTTCCAAGGAAAAAAGTTCTAATGGACTCCTCTAGTGGTTTGTGCTTGTTACCTCCACACAGTTTAATCTGGTTTTGTCTGCCCTTATTTATTTATTTATTT